>MINK01190517.1:0-18669 GCA_001735545.1 Phormia regina | reverse complement strand
CATGATTCAAAAGTAAAATTCATCTGCTCGAAGTTCAGCTAAAGATAAGGGTAAGAGAAACTTTAAAAGCAACAAGAAAAATAATATAAAATATAATATAAGACAGACATTTGTGTTATCAACTACGGCAAACTGATGAAAGAACATCAGAAAACTAAATAAATTTGCAAGAAATATAAGAAGATGGTTGAATTTTTAAATTTATTCTTTAGCTTAAGTTTATATAAAACTGTCAATTAAATGCAAGAGCAGCTGTCAGCAATTTTATAATTTTTAAAAGAATTCAAGTATAGAAGAAAATAATTTAATATTTTCTTTGTTAAATAAACAAAATGTACAAATAACTTATATGCAGTAGTAGTAGTATATTAATATTGAATAGAATAATTAAAAGAAAAGGTTAATAGATTGTCTTTGTACTAACTGTATTAACGTCTAGACTAATTATGAATATTAAAAAAATAAAATATGATAAATTGCTTAAGAAATTTGATAAAATATTAGTTTTTTGTTTGTCATTTATATTTTTATGTTTCAGACCCACTGTGTTAGGTGTTTATGCAAAATAAAGATATAAATTGTTTGACCTTTAAGATCTTTACAGAAACAAAAACTCTAGTCATTTTGAAATTAACTAACTTTTTGTTCTAAAGGTACAGCATGACGTATGATTAATATTAATTCAAATATATCTAATATCATTTATTTTATTGTGCTCTAACTTGGGTAAATATTAAAGGATTTTAATAAAACTAATGTCAAATGAAAGCTAAGATTTCATTTTAATTTAATATTTATTTCAATATAATTTATTCTTAATAGTTTACAGCGTTATTAATGCTGTGTTAATACATTTTGTAGTTAATTTTGTAGCAACTACCAAATTTTGCTTTCAACGCTTTAGTGTACAAAAAACACAACAATTTTTAAAACAGAACAATTTTTAGAAATGACTTAAATTATATTTATTTTAAATTACAGCGTACTAATAGCCAAACAAAATTGTTTGCTTTTAGACAAAATATTTTTAATTTTATTTTAATTTTACTTTCAAACTGAACGCTTAATATTTGGCTAATAACTACAAACAAAAGAACTGAATCACTTATAACAATTTCAAATGTTTAATATAAATCAAAATGAATTAATACTAAAATAAAAGAAAAAATAAAACAATTAATTTTTCAATGAAGATTGCAAGTGTCAGTCATATTAATTATTTTTTTTTATTCCTTTTTGTTTTAATGGAAACTGGGGTAGGAAGAGTGAATTGTATATAAATGACTTTTTATTTAATAAATAAACCTTGAGGCAGACTACAGACTTGTAAATTTTGGCAAAATAAAAAATCAACAGACGACAATTTTGTTTTCATTTGAAAAATGGTTTATGACTGGCAAGTGTTTGTAAATATGTACATATGTATGTTTATTAACAGGGAATCCTTATAAGTTAATATATTAATAAATTGTAATTAACATTATGAACTAAAATAAATTACTTATACAAAATTTGGGGCAAGTTAATTAGTTATGTTATAGCATTTCTTTGATTTTTTTTGGAGACTATTAACGATTTTATTATAGAAAAAAATATAAAGATTTTATATTTTATACCAATAATTACTTAAGAATTTATAAAATTTTGTTTAGCTATTTTTTTAATTTTTTTATATTTTATTTTTTGGTATAAGAAATTTTCAAATTATATCTCAATTTTTATTAAATTGTTTAAACTTTTTAAAAGTTTAAAATGTTAGCTTGTATTTTATTTCATTAAAATCCCTTGTTAATTGCCTAAGTTATAAATGAAATGATTAAATGCTATTTAATAAAATAAAATTAATATTAATCATACGTCCCCTTATTTAGTTTTAGTTAAAAATGATTTCTCTAAATGACTATTAAGCTTTTAAAAATTGAAATTTTTATTTACAAACCACAGTGGGTTTTAATGTGAAATTCTTTACAATTACGAAGCACAGTGGGTTTTAAGGATGAAAAATTTTTGAATTTAGAAAAAAATTTTTTGTTAAATTGTTATTTTAATTAACTGACTGCAACAGCATTTAAAATTAATTAGTCTTATATGTAGATCTATGAAAAACCCTTAATCGAATAATTTTCTGCTAAAAGTCTTTTATAAAGCCACGGAGTAATATTTTAAATGAAAGAAATCAAACTACTTGAACATTATTATCTCTGCTCTTAAGTCTTCAAATTCAATTTTCAACATATTCATTTGTTTTTTTTTTGTAATTGGCAATTCTAATTTTATAAATTGTAAATAATGCAAAATTAATTAATTTTTTTTTTATTTTATTTTTATTAATTAACTTACACCCACCATTGAAACAGTTTTTTCAACTCGATTAAAAATTGATTATTTTTTTAAAGTTCAAGTAAATGGGGGCTTTTTCCAATAACTTTCCTTTTATATCTTATGTTTTGCATTATGGTTGGACACCGATTGCAAGAATAAAAACTAATATTATGGTAATTTGAATTGCATATAACATATATTATTATAAATAATTTATTCTCAGGCCAATTAGTACTAAGTACTATGTATTCTTTTTCTATGGACCTTGGAAGAGGCTGTTCGATGTTACTTGGAATAATTTAAAAAAATAACCTCATTTTCTGACCGTTGTAACAACTATTCTATTACGATTATTTCCTTGAATTCCACAGATTTTGTTATTTATTAAAAGAGATTTAAACCCACTGTCGCTAATTTATGTGAAATGTTTTCAAATTAATAGCTTACAAATATTTTAATATTAATATGTAATAATACAGTCCTGTATTAGTTTTTTCTTAAAACGATTTCATTAAAAATCGCTTTAGAAAACAAAAATTTAAATAAAATCTTAGAAGTGCTTTTAAAAAAACAAAAACTTTTACTTGAGCGATATTTATTAAGACAGTGGGCATATAAGCGAACAATAATTAGTTTTAAAAAAACAGTATTATATAAAACAGTTTTTACGAGCTACCAATCCAACTCAACATTTACAAATAAATTTTACTATCATATTCAGTACCTTATCAATAAAAACTTAAAAATACAAGTTTTCAGGTTACTTTTTTTAAATTCAAACATCTTGAGGGTTAAAATCGTTACCTATTTTTTGACTTTTTTATTTATATATACGTGTGGATACCGATTACACTCTTATAAACTTTATAGAATACAAAATTTTGACTAACTCCATGGCGTTTCTTTGAAAAAAGATGCTAGCCAACATAGGGAGTTGGTAGAAAGGGCGGTGGGTTTTGAAAAAATGTACCACCAATACGGGGATAAAGGGCGGGTAAAGGAAATGAGCAAAATTATTTCACTAAGAGTACCTATTGATTCTCTCTTTAATTGTTGGTCTGGGCATCGCCTTTGTTAGCATGTTTACTTTAAAAACAAAGCGTTACCCAACCAATTTAATTTACTGACTTTATTTCAAAACTTCAAACGATATTTGTTAATATATAGGCCTGAACAATTGTGTGTGTGGGCGGGGTGTGGTGTGTGGAATCTCTGTAGTATTATTGAAATAATTTAATTAGTTTGTTATGGAGAGGATGTGTAATCAATTGTTCTTATGTATTTTTGTTTATTTTAAGTGGTGATATAAAGAAGTAGTTATTGTACTCACGCTCAGAAAAAAAAAACGAGGTGTACACCTTGTACATCTCATAATACGTCACTCTATCACCTCTGTAATAATAATAGCCTTTGTTCATGATAGCAACGTTTTATGTATTTACGGGTGCGGTTGTGATGCGAGTGTGTGCTATATGATTAACATATGATATGTCAGAATTTGAATATGGTTTCACTGAATGCATAATATTTATTTCAACATTTTCTGTAGATAAGATATAATCATATATAGTGGAGAGAGACTAGGAATGCATGTAGTGGGTAGTATCTAACGGAATAGAAAGAATTCTAAAAAGGGACCATTCAGAGATTATCTTTGTTAATTCCCAAACCATTTTTAAGCGCAATATTTTGGTTAATCCACATCCGTTATCAACTTGATTCAAGATTATTAATTTACTCAATTTAGTACAGATATGAACAAATATACAGATATAAATAAAGTTCGATGTTTTCTATATAGTATGGATGGAATGACCAGCATATTCGTGGACAGCGTACTAGGGAATGTCCAATATTGACCAATCCGAGATTATATTATATGATGAATGAGGTTCGTACAATGGATAGAATTGGTAAGTTATTATGTAATGAATGTGATTATATATATGAACAAAAAAGTTTATTTAATAAGATTTTACTATCTCTAATTCACAAAAAAACAAAACATCACAAATCCTCAGCAACAATGAAAAAATTTTTTCTTTTTGTTTCTGCTTCTTTTTTATTTTTTTTATTCTTTTATTTATAAATATCTAGATAAATTCAATTGGAGAATTATTTATATATTGATGAAAATGAATATATATATATGAATAACAATTGACTTATATATCTAGAATAAAACTGATATAGATATATATGTTATTAACATGAGATTAATATAAATGGATAAAAAACATGATAAAAACAATGATAAAATTGCTAGGCAATTATTTAAGAAAAGGCTTATAAGACTTTCCACTAATAAATGGTTCATGATTGATTATTTACGATTATTGATATACTTTATTGTAATCCTGAATATCATATTTATTACAATCATAGCTATGTTCCCCCCCTGCCTCTTCTATTATTATTATTATTACATCTATATTATATTCTATAGTCCAGTTTATAGTCTAATATAAACTTTAGTCCATAGTCTTTTCCATGGTCCAGTCTAAAGTCTAGCCAATAGTCTAATATATGTATAGTCAAGTCATGTCAGTAGCCAATTTGTAAGTTCTAACCCACTGTGCCTTGTTTGGTAGTTATAAAATAAATACATATATGTATTTATTTACGATTAGTTGCCAAGAAAATTATTCTTTTAATCTCTGGCATATTATTATCGTTATTATATATTTAATTATTATTATTATTACTATTATAATTATGATTAATTACTTACAATTATAATATAATTATAATAATAATTATTATTAATATTAACATAATAATTATTTTTATTATTATAATAATGTTATTATCATCATTATAATTATATAATTATAATAGAGTAATAATAATAATAATAATAATAATAATAATAATTATTATTATTATTATTGTTATTTTATTATTATTATGATTATTATTGTTATTATAATCGTTTAAACTTTATTATATATTTTTCTTATTGTTTTTTATATTAATATTTATTAGAAATAAATTTATGTCATATATATAAATTATTTCATTTAAATATTCTCTATATTTATTTATATATTACTTAATATTTTGTTAATATTTAAACATTTTCTCTTAATTTTCATAATCATGGCCAATATAATATTTTCATTTTATTTTCTTTTAAATATTTTCTTTTCTTTCCTTAGACATATGTCTATTTGTTGGCAAACAAAAAATCTTAAATAATTTAAATAAAATATAATATTATTAAATAAAATCTGTCAACTTAATTTAGTTTAAAGAAAATTTGTTTATAAAATAATTTAATATATATAAAACATCTATATTAATTTAAATTACTTTAATTAAAAGAAAAAAATCTTTCCTAAGGAGAAAATAAATGATTTATAACAAAATGTACTTTAGTTTTTATATTTTGAATTACAACAATTGAAAATAGTTTGGATCTGTTTTTTTTTAATAAAAATAAAATATATTGCTTATGCTTTTAGTTTATTTAAAGTTTTTTTTTTTCTTTTCAATTTGTTTATGGTTTATAGCAAATGTTTTAAAAATTCCAAACAAAATATTTATTTGTATATAACAATTAAATAATTTGTTTAGATATTAAATCATATGCATTTTTTGTTATTATGATTTATTTATATTTATTTAGTTTTAGGCACGTGCTGCTAATATTAAAGAATTTTTATTAAAATATAAAATATTTTAAAATAAACTAGTTAAAATTATAAAAACTTAAAAAAAACACAAATTAAATTTTTTTACATTTTCTGTTTAAAAATGGTTTATTTATATAGTAAAATTAAAACACATTTTGATAAAATAAAAATCAAATTTATATGTAAAATATTCTCAAGAGCTTAAAACATAATTATATTATTGTTTAAAGTATTTATTTTAACTAAAAATAATTAAAGTTTTAAATTATAAACATATTTTGATAATATTTTTTTAAAGCCTAAATCCCATTTACTTTATTTTACTAAAACTTTTTGTTAAATATTTTAATTTTTTATAAATTGTTTACTTGCATTTGCTATAAAATTTTTAAAAATCCTATGATTTTTGTTCAAGTGAAAGCGTTAATAGTAAAACTTTATTTTTTAAAACGAATTAATATTAATCATACGTCATAGTGGCTAATAAATTTAAATAAATAAAAACAAAGTGATATTTATATATAACTCTATATATTTAAAGCAAAATTAAATTAAAATTTCTACACATAAGACTCAGATAATTAATGAAAAATAACTAAAAATTTTATCAAGGGTTGAAGTTGAGTATCTTAAGTTAACCTCAAATACATGTTTACGATTCAGAATTTTTTTTATAATTACATAATTTTCTTTCCCTTTATTTTGTATATAATATTTAATTCAATATTAAATATATTTTTAATTTAGTTTTAAATAATTAAAATTTATTTTTTTTATTTAATTTATTTAAGCAATAAAACGGTCATTTACTTTTTAATCATTTGCTCTAGATAATATTCAATAAATAGTTTGAAGCTCTTTTTTATTATATAGTTTTCTATATTTCTAAAGTTTTTTTTTCAGATTAAAAATTAGCGCCCTTTTTCTTGTTGTTTTTCTTTTTGCTCTCTATATATATCTAATATATATGTGATTTAATACAACAATTTTTCTTATAATATTTTTGTGTTATTTTTATATAGAAAAACTAAACAAAAAAACAAAAGCTAAAAGTTCACCTTCGTCATAAGTTAAACATTAAAAATAAACCAAAAGAAAATTATTTTTGTTATAATATTCATAGACAGACAGAGGGACAGACAGACAGATAGAAAAAGTAGCTAAAATAAAAAAAAAATTATACTCAAATATTTAATTCAATATTATGCGAGAGATTAAAAGAACAATTTTTTTTGGGGAATTAAAAGTAAAAAGAATACATATATGTATGTATTTTATAACTACCAAACAAGGCACAGTGGGTTATAGAAATATTGTTAGAACTAACAAATTGGCTACAGATATGATTACACTATAGATTAGACTATAGACTAGACTTTAGACTAGGCTATAGAATAGACTATAGACTTGACTATATACTAGACTATAGACTTGACTATATACTAGACTATAGACTAAACTATAGTCTAGACTATAGACTAAACTATAGCCTTGACTATACTCTTGACAATAGACTAAACTATAGTCTTGACAATAGACTAAATTATAGTCATGACTATAGACTAAACTATAGTCTTGACTATAGACTAAACTATAGCCTTGAAAATAGACTAAACTATAGTCTTGGCTATAGACTAAACTATAGTGATGACTATAGACTAAACTATAGTCTTGACAATAGACTAAACTATCGTCTTGACAATAGACTAAACTATAGTCTTGACTATAGACTAAACTATAGTCTTGACAATAGACTAAACTATAGTCTTGACAATAGACTAAACTATAGTCTTGACTATAGACTAAACTATAGTCTTGACTATAAACTAAACTATAGTCTTGACAATAGAATAACTATAGTCTCGGCTATAGACTAAACTATAGTCATGACTAGAGACTAAACTATAGTCTTGACAATAGACTAAACAATAGTCTTGACAATAGATTAAACTATAGTCTTGACAATAGATTAAACTATAGTCTTGACAATAGACAGATCTATAGTCTTGACTATAGACTAAATTATAATCTTCACTATTGACTTACTATAGTCTAGATTATAGACTAAACTATAGTCTAGTTTGTAGACTAAACTATAATCTAAACTAAAACTAAACTATAGACAAGACTAGACTTTGGACTATAATGTAGTCAACACTATATACTAAAATATAAGCTAGACTAAAGACTATACTATAGTCTTCACTATAGTCTAGACTATATAATAGACTATAGATTAAACTATAGTGTAGACTATAGACTAAACTATAGTCTTGACTATATAATAGACTATAGACTAAAATATAGTCTAGACTATAGACTAAAATATATTCTAGACTATAGACTAAAATAAAGTCTAGACTATAGACTAAAATAAAGTCTAGACTTCAGTAAAGTCTAGGCTATAGACTTAAATATAGTCTGGACTATAAAATATAATCTAGACTATAGACTAAACTATAGAGAAGACTTTAGACTAGACTAAAATATTATCCACGCTGTAGACTGAACTATAATCTAGACTATAGACTAAACTGTAGTCTGAACTATAGAATAGACTATAGATTAAATGATTGTCTCGGCTATAGACTAGACTATAAACTAAACTATAGTTTAGACTGTAGGCTAAACTTTAGTCTCAACTATAGACTGAAATATAGTTTGGACTATAAACTAAAATATATTATAGATTATAGACTAAATTATAGTCTAAACTATAGACTAAAATATAATCTAGACTATAGACTAAACTATAGTCTTCACTATAGTCTAGACTATATAATAGACTATAGACTAAAATATATTCTAGACTATAGACTTAAATTAAGTCTAGACTTCAGTATAGTCTAGGCTATAGACTAGAATATAGTCTCGACTGTAAAATATAGTCTAGAATATAGTTAGTCTATATTCTAGTCAAAACAATAGATTAATATATTGTCTAGACTATAGACTAAACTATAGACAAGACTTTAGAGTAGACTATATATAGACTAAAATATTGTCCACAATAGTCTAGATTATAGACTAAAAAATAAACTAAAATATATTCTATGCTATAGACTAAACTATAGTCTGAACTATAGAATAGATTGTAGATTAAAATATTGTCTCGGCTATAGGCAAAAAAAATTGTCTCGGCTATAGACTAAATTATAGTCTACACTATGGACTAAACTGTAGTCTAGACTATAAAGTAAACTATAGTTTAGACTGTAGACTAAACTTTACTTTCAACTATAGAATAAAATATAGTTTGGATTATAGAATAGACTATATATTAAAATAAATATACTATAGACTGAAATATAGTTTAGAATATATTTCAGTCTATAGTATATATAAATATAGACTAGAATATAGTTTAGACTATAGACAAGATTTTAGACTAGACTATATACACTATTACAGGTTAGACTGTAGACTTTACTATAGACCAGACTTTAGACTAGACTAGACGCTCAAGTACTAATTAAACTATTGACTAGATTATATGCTGGATTATAACGCATACCAAAGATTATAAACGAGCCTGTTAGTACATTATCTACCAGTCCACACTATACACTTGGCTTTAATTTTGATTATAAATCCAATGTGAAACGTCAATATTTATGAAAAAAAAAAAAAAAATCAACAAATATGCATATAGATTGGATTATGTGTGTGTATGTATATGTGCCTACACATATTCCAACAACATTTCATGTTGTTTATTCAATGTTATTTGCAAAAGTCTCTTAACAATGATGATAAACACCATAATGGTGATGATTATGATGTGCGTATGTATGTATAGGTGAGCACTAAAACTTGTAGTAGTAGTAGTAGTACTAGTGTTTAATTCTCCCATAAAGCTTTTTGTTTGTTTCTTATGCCTGTTATCATATAAGCAACACGCACACATACACACACACACACTCTTATGTATGTAGACAATTTCTTTGACTATTCATAATGTTTTTTTCTCTTTCTCTCTCTATCATCATGTTGTTATTATTATTGTTGTTGTTATATCTATGGTGTGTATATTTGCTTATGTAAAGAAGGAAAAAAAAAAACTGAAAATAACTTAAAAGCTTTTTTTAAAGAAAATATTTATACGATTTTCTTAAAGTAAAAAAATTGTGTTATTGAATTTATTTTCTTGAAGAGAAAAAAATCATTTAATATTGTCTTTAAATTTTGTTTTTCTTTTTTCTTTACTTTTGAAAACATTTTGGAAATTCAAAAATATAAAAAAAAGTTAAATGAGATGCAAAGAAATTTATTCTTTTTTTTTTTTTTGTTATTGATATATGTTCAATATACATATAGATATATATTTTTTTAATATAAAAAATATACATATATATTTATGTATTTAATTCAGGACAGTGGGCTTAATTTTAAATTTTGTTAATATAATTATTATTCATTTTAGTTATTTAGTTTAATTTTAGATTTATAGTGTTTTTTTTTTCGAAATAATGATAAATGTCAGTCATTAGTTATTATTATGTACTTTTATCACCAAAAATTTAAAAAAAAAAATAATAATAATTTTTTTTTTCAAAGCCAGAATAGAAAAAATTTCCTTTTTGTCAAAATTTGTTTTATTATCACAAAAAATTCGTTTATCAATCGGTCGAGAATAGCCCTGTTACTTTAAATTGAATCACATTTTTTATTAAACATTAAATCAAACATTTATGTTTACAAAGTAAATTTTTGAATGAGCGATTTTATGTTAATTTTCTTTAAATACTTTTCTTTAAATATTTTCTTAAATTTTAAAGAATTAGCTTTAAATTTACTTAAATTTCATAAAAATCTTTTATTTATTTATTTATTTATTTATTTATTTATTTTTATTAAATCTATGATAGAAAAACTATAGAATTTTTTTATTACGAATTAATATTAATCATACGTCATGTGGCACAATGTCCTCTTAAAAATTATAAAATGGAAATTAATTTGGAATTTCTTTATGGCTAGTCCTATTTGAAATTAAATTTCACAAAATGATAGCAAAGCTTTGAGGCAAGTTAAATATTTGAGTTTTAATCATAAGGAACTACCAGGATCGTCGCAAAGTTGGATACCTTAGGTATGAAATTTTGCCAATTTTTTTCGTGAGGCAGTTTAAAATAAAGTATTTATATAAATATATATTTTTTAATAAATTTAAAGAAAATTGTATGAAGAGAAAAAAGTTGTAAAAACTTTATTTCTGACACTACCAGGGTCTTCTATATTCCATTTATTTTTTTAATTATTTTCCAATTTTCATCTACTTTTTTTAATACCAACAAAGCTGGAATTAAAAATAGTAATATTTTTACTTCGAGTTATATGCTTTTAACTTCTTTAAAAAATCCAAATAATGGAAATGTTTTAATTTTTTTATTTTTATAAAAAATAATTCACAAAAATAAATAAATAAATAAATAAATAAATAAATAAATAAATAAATAAATAAATAAATTAATTAATAAAGCGAAAAGAAAAAAGGCCCTTAAACAGCCAAAACAAAAATTAAAAAAATTTATGAAACTTCCAGATATTTTTAATTTTATATTTGTCGTTTTTTTCTTTTTGGAAAGCGCCAAAATGAGAAAAAAAAAGAATAAACAAGTTTCAATAATGTTGTTATATATGTCGGTTGAAATGGCTTTTATTAAGCCCACCGATAACTAATATATATAATTTATATATTAAATGATAGGAAACCTTTTCGAAAAAATTTACTATTAAATTTCAGCAAGTTTAGTTCATAATATAGATTTAATATAAATTCAAATATTAGTTTTATTTTTGAAAAATAACACTAAATACAAAAATTTTAAATTTTTTGGTCAGTCTAAGGAAAAGGCTTAATATGAATATTTTATTATTTATATAGTATTATTTTTCAAGTAATAACCTTTCCAGTGATACCAAATACTTGCATAAATATTTTACCTAATCATTTAAAAACTAACTGAAACTTTACCCCCTTCAGCAAAATTTCTTTTATTTCTATGGTAAATGTATGCTGCAGCATTCATATACATAAGTGCACAGCAGTTTCAATATGTTTTTTAAAATAATGTTCTGTAACTCTTGAATGGAGAAATATATTACAATGAAATTTTATATAGTTATTGTTAAGGTATTTTCCAATTGATTTTGGAGCAATAGGTGATCTTGGGGCAGGAGGAGGCCCTTCGAAATGGGTCATCTTGGATATTATTAAATAAATAATTAAAGGAGTTCTGCACTTTCGAAGATTCTACTTCCTTCTACAGACCAACCAGATACTTGTGCTCCTCTAGAATAATTGAGAAACATCTCAGAACGTTGAAACGGCTGTGCTCTTACGTATGTATGTTTCAATGTGTGTGTGTGTGTGTTTTTTAATAATTTTGTACTACTTTTGAACTTTGGTTATAAAGAAATATATGTGTCCAATTTGCTGCGACATCTCATTCTATTTTTATAAAATTTAAAATGGTATGTTAGTCAGAAATGCATTTCTCTATTTTCAGGATATATGGCAGGTAGGAGTGATCTTGATCCGATTTAAATATAAATTAACAGACTCAAAAATAATCTATATTTAAAATCAAATCAAAAATTTTGGTGGAAACTTCCTGCCACTGAATCAAAGTTTTATTGAGAAATTTATTATTCTTTTAATTTTTTTTTTAATGATTAAACCCACTGTGCGCTATAGACGTTAATGATAAGTTTTCTTTTTCACCTTATTAATTGTGTATAGGTATTTGTTTAATATTAAGTACATATACAACAAAAATGTTAATATATAATACACATACTTACAAACATATACATATGTACTTACATATATATAAATACACACCAAGACATAAGTATATTTTAACACAGTAATAAGTTGTTTTTAGTATTCATGATCATTTATTATGCGTGAATATATATTAAGTAGTTGTGCTATAATAACAAGGTATGTATGTGAATAAAACACTAACATATACATACATATAAGTATAAACATATAGATGAGCTTGAACATTTTCTACGCAAATGAACTTGAAAATTAATTATTTTTAATACTGTATATTAGAGTGGCCCAAAAATGAAAATAATTGATAATTCCATTTTAAATGAAAATTTATTTCATTTTAAAATGAAATTTCTCAAGATGTTTATCCTAACATTATCCTTTCGTGAGCTAGATGAAAATAAAAACAGGTTCTTTTTTGGGATTTTTTGAATTTTTTTCATATTTTTGCCAAAGGATTCATTGGAAAATTTGGTACCACAAAAAAGGTCTCTAAAATGCGCATTTAATGACGAAACAAAAATTTAGAACCAGGTCCAAATAAGTTCACAATTTTACAACTTTTCAACAAAAACTTAGAAAATTAAATTTTTTTTACATAAATATAAAAAACAATAATACAATATATTCTTCTAGTAGTTATACCGTTACGGATTTTTTTTCATTCTAATTAAAATTCAAAATTTTTTTGAATTTTAATTATGATTTTTCAAAACATAATTTCAATCTAATACAAATGTTTCTACGTGAAAAGGATT
Organism: Phormia regina; assembly: GCA_001735545.1. Classification (NCBI taxonomy): domain Eukaryota; kingdom Metazoa; phylum Arthropoda; class Insecta; order Diptera; family Calliphoridae; genus Phormia; species Phormia regina. The sequence continues at coordinate 5,167 of MINK01190517.1, read as the reverse complement.
TATATGAGTTTAGCTTCAAAATACGCGCAATTTTCTAAGCTTTTTAATGATATATAATAAGTCATACTTCTGTTAAGAAACAACGAAATTAATTAAGTTTAAGTACTCACAAATTTTATGCAAATTTGGGGTTTTGTTTACGTTTTGCCTGTTGAGAAACACTAAGAGAGCGATTTTGTTTTTGTGATTTACAATAACAAATTACTCTCTNNTAACTTGAGTTTATTTAAGCTGGCTTAACAAAAGTTTAAGGAAAATAAAGTAGTATTTTTGGATATTAAGATAATTTCAAATTAAACTCAAATAGTTTAAGTCTAACTGTAATAATTAATAAGGCTTAAAATTAGAAATTAAAATAATTTAAAAAATAACAAAAAATTAGTTAACTAGAGTTTAGTTAAACTAGCTTAACACAAGTTTAAGGCAAATTATGTGATGTTCTGGTAAAAATATTTCACTTAAAATAAAAATAGAAACATTTTAGTTAACTAAGGTTTAACTAAACCAAATTAAATAAAATTTTTTACGCAAAAAGTGAAGTTTAAGAGAAACTTTTGATGAGAACTGTTATAATAATTCAATAAAAATTGGAAAATGGTAAAAAAATATCTGTTAACTGAAGTTTAGTTAAACTAATTTTATTGAAGTTTAAGAGAAATTAAGTGTTATTTTAATAAGTTAAGTAAATTTAAAAAAAGAAATTTAAATAGTTTTAGTTAACTGAAGTTTACCTAAAGTTTACCAATATAGCAAATATTAAAAATTTAAGTTTAAAACTGGTGATTAAGATAAGTAATAATTATAAATTTATTAAATAATTTTAGAGAATAATATAAAATTATACTTAAACTTTCATTAAACTTCAGTTAACTTAACATTTCTTTTAATTATTAAAAGATTCAAATTAAATCTTAGAGAGAAAATAATTTTGTTTTTTACAAAATTTCTTTTTCTAAACTTAGTTTAACTATTTTAAAACTAAGTTTAACTAATATTTCTTTAAAGAAATGTTCACTATTTTAAAAATTTATTTCAATACTAAGTTTCACTTAAACTTTTATTAAACTCCAGTTATTCTCAAATTAATTTCTATTTTTACTATAAAATTTCACCTTTTTAACTTGAAAAATAAATTTTCCCATTGACCGTTATATGACAATTAATTCCTGAATAATCTTATGATAATTTATCTTAATAGACAATTTCCCACTTGTGTTCATTTCTCGTTAACCCAGAAAGAAAGGGATATTCTGCGGGTTGCCATCATAATTTATGATGGTGATAAATGTTCTTGTATTTTTAATTTGTTTAAATTTAATTTTAAAATTCTTTTAATTGGTGAACAAAAAACGAAAAAAATAGAAATTAAAAACATTTCAACCACACAAAAACCCGGTGTATTTGATAATAAATAGACAAAACTTTCAAATGAACTTTAAATGGGATTTTTTTTCTTGGCTGCTATTGTTTTTGTATTTTGAAAATAGAAAAAAAAATTAAAAGATTTAAATATTTCAACGTTTCCACAAAATGTTTCGTGTTGTTGTGTTTATTTATTCAAGGTTCACAATTGACACCCTGAGTAGAACACCCAGCATCATCAACAACAACATTTATTGCTGAACTTTAAATTTCCAAAACCAATTCCAACTCATCAGCATCATCATGAGAGCAATTCTTCTTTAGTTGTTGGGTTGTTTGGGTATTAAACATTTAACATATTGCTTGGATCTTCAACCAAATCGAACTCATTTATACCCCTGTGGTAATATATTGATTCTCTATATTCGTCGTAAATATGTGAACAACAACAACAACAATAATAATGTGTGCAGTTTTACAGGGCAGGCAAGGCATGTTTAATTTCTTATTTATTTTTTTTATATTTTTTCGTATTTAGTGGAAAACGGGAATGAGTTGCTTTCGATGCTTCATTTGAAGAGCCAGCCACAATAACAAGCAGCAGGGTGCTGCCATAAATTACGCACGTTTTATAACAAGCAACCCAAAAAAAAAGAAAAAAAAACTAAGGCAATATTGGTTGATGTCGTTGTTGTATATTCTCTATAGTAGAACCAGAACTGAAGTCAGTCAATACGTGCGTAATGCATTTTTCTGTTTACTGTTGTTGTTTTTTGTTTTGTTTTTGTATAGAATTTAGTTCTAGTATTGAGGAATATTTATTTTCTTATATGAATTTTATATGCAGCGCACATAATTGTTGAATTTCAAATGAATTCAAGAAGGAAGAGAAAGAGAGTGACCAGTTTAAGTAGTATAGATTTTTCTTAAAAAAGAAAGGTCGTTTAAGTATTAAAATGGTTGAGAAATGATAATGTAATACTTAAATTTTCCAAAACTGCTATAAAATTGAGTTAAACGTAGTTTAGTTAAACTTGATTAAGGTAAGATTAGCGAAAAATTTAACAAGTTTACGAAAGCTTAAGAAAAATGCCATCAAAATATATAAAACAAATTTTATTTCAATAACTATAACATAGTTAAACTCAGTTTAAATTGAGAATTAAATGAATTTAAGCAGATAAAGAGAATGACCAGTTTAAATAAGATGAGTTAAGTATGAAAATGAAGCAAAAATAGGAAAAAATTTGTAAATTTTAGGAATAAGTTATAAAACTGAGTTAAACGTAGTTTAGTTAAACTTGACAAAGGTGAGATTAGCTGAAAATAGAACAAGTTTAAGAAAGCTTAAGAAAAATATCATCAAAATATATAAAACCAATTTTATTTAAATAACTATAACTAAGTTAAACTCAGTTTAAATTGCCAATTAAATGAATTTAGGCAGAGAAAGTGAGTGACCAGTTTAGAACAGAATTGTCTTAAAAAATAAGATTAGTTAAGTATTAAAATGATGGAAAACAGGAAAAAAAGTTTTTAAATTTTAGGACAAAGCTAAATTAATGTAGTTAAGTTAAACTTGCTAAAGGCAAGTTTAAGAAAAATAAAGTTTAGTTTAAGCAGGCTTTAATTAAATGCAATAAAAACCCATCCTATAAATATTTTTAACGTATTTGAAGTGTATTTCAATGGAAACAAATTTTTAAACACTATAGACCTAACTATAGTTTACTTAAACTCGATTGATTTGAGTTTAAGTTTAGGTATATTTAAAATAATTTTGAACAAAAAATAATAAAAAAGCATTTAAATATTTAAAAAAAAAACTTAACTTTTACAAGTTATCTTATAAAATTTAACAAACCTAAAACATTTAGTTAACTAAAGATTAGTTAAACTTTGTTTAGTTAAGTTTAACTAAAGTAAAACAAAAATGTCATCAAAATATGAAATTTTAATAAATAACAGACTTAAAAACTCTTTCAAATAATTGAAAAAAAAATAGTTAACTGTGATTAACATAAACTTTGTTTAACTAGGTTTAAACTAGAAAATTTAAGTTTAAGCTTTCAAAGATAAAATATAAAATAAAACAAGTAGTTTCGAGACACATTAATAAAACTTTATTATCGAAAATTTTGAAAACTATATACTTAAACGGAGTTTACTTAAACTCGATTAAACAAAGTTTAATTAAAAATTAGCACAGTTTATATAACATGAAGCTAAATATAAATTAAATATATAAATTTTAGTTAACTGAGATTAACATAAACTCAGTTAAACTAAGTTTAAGTTAGAAAATTTAGCTTTTAAATAAAGAAAAATATAACAAAAAGCTTCAAGATACATTAAAAACCCTATTGTTGAACATTTACAATAAAATACATTCTTAAACGGAGTTTACTTAAACTAGATTAAACCAAGTTTAGCTAAAAATAAGTACCATGATACAAAATTTATAATAAATACATAACTTTTAGTTAACTGAGATTAATAAAAACTTAGTTAAACTAAGTTTAAACTAGAAAATTTTAAGTTTAAGCTTTCAAATAAAGAAAAAATTAAACCTGAAGTTATAAAATACATTATTAAAACCCTATTAACTACAACTTTTCAAAAAAATATGATTTATAGCAAAAATTGTAAAACCTTGTTTGCCTTTGGTCACCTTAATTGCACTTTTTTCCATATTAATACAATCAAATCTTAACGAAATCTTTATTATACTCATTTTTATGATAAATTCTCCTATAACAATCTGTTCACCACCTCTCTTTCTCACCATTTTTGGTCTTCCTCATAGTACTCCTCCGTTTTGTAAGATTTAATTTATATGTTTGCCATGAAAAATTTGTTTTACGTTAAACATAGTTATTGCTATTTATTTTATTTTCTTTTTTTTTCTAAAACTGTCAAAATGACATTATTTGCGTAGTTGTCAGATTTATGTGACATTGTCATAGGATCTGTACAGGATTTGTTAGTTGTACATTGTAATGTAAAATGTTATTTTCTAGATTTCTTTAGTTTTTTTATTACAACACAAATTTAAACAAATTCTTTTAGTTTCTTAATTTAGTTTTGAATAAATAAGATCAGAAGAAAAAAAAAATTGCACTTACAAATCTTTGTGGTATTAAGGAGATTGAAAAAACAAAGTATGTTTGGGAGTGTTGCCAAGTGAAATAAAATGTATTTTTAGTGGATTTTAAATGTCAAGTTTAACATGAAGGGGCTAATAAGTTTATTTATGCTTACAATTACAATGTTTTAAGACTAAGGAAATTGCTATTTGAAAATATTTTGAAAAAAAATTAAGTGTTTAGAGTTTAATTGTATAATAAAATAATTAATTTAATTTATGTGAAATAATTCAAAACATTTTAAACTGTTTAATTTCAATAAGAATAACAAAAAATGATTTTAAAATTCATGATTTTTTTTTTTGCTTATCTGGATTTAGTGTTTCGTGTTATTTAGCAATTTAATAAATTCCTTAAATCTTTTATTTCATGTTGAGTTCTCTTTAGTTAAAAAGTAACTTGATATGTCTCATAAAACAAACTAAATATTAAACGAAATGTATTTATGCATGTTTTTTTTTTTTGTTTTTTGTTTTTTGTTTTTGCTCATAAAATTATTTACTTACGGAGTAGAAGTGGCGAAGAGTAACTTGTAATCTGAAGAAAAACAAAACCTAAAACCAGACACTAAAATGAAAAAAATAACAAAAAAAATGCAATTATATGGAAACCACCCATCAAGTGACGAATGAGTACATAGATCGTTTTTCTCAATAGGC
>MINK01190514.1:404-13846 GCA_001735545.1 Phormia regina | reverse complement strand
CAAATATAGAGCACAATTTTAAAGATAAATTAAAGTGATGAAATTTGGAATGTTTTTTTTTTAAAGGAGCCCTAATAACATATACTGCTATTTCCTATGCTTAAAAGCATATATTGCATTTAGATTTTAAACAAGTCTACAATCGTAAATTGCCTTGTTGTTTCACTTTGGCGGTACCAAAGCAGAGTTTGTGGACTATAATTAGATATCAGTAGAATATAATACGTGCCTTACCCATTTGGGTTTCATTGAAACCTAAATATGGGGCCTGCTTTGAACTGGATGCAATATTGAGGGATTCATTTAGCAGCGCCTGGCATTTGGACAAGTTGAACCTAACGTCATAAACGCTGTTAAAGGTGTGGTTACATAGTGTCGTAATCCAACATCCGGCTCGAAGGACCATAAATAAGTTTGCAATCGTAAATTGCCTTGTTGTCTCTCTTTGGCGGTACCAAAGCAGAGTTTGTGGACTATTATTAGACACCAGCAGAATGGAAGACGTATTCTCTCTGCTGCTACACATTCACGGTATACTTTCCGTTGGGGTTTCTTTGAAACCTAAGCAGATTGATAATCTGAAATATTTCTTTATTACTTTCAATACACTATGGGGAAGAATCTAAAATTTTAGGAAATAAATCTGTAAATTCTGATTAGCTGATTTGAATTTCTTGAAATTTGGTATAAACGTAGGAGATTAGTGTATAATGTTAAGTTTGAAAGTGGTACCCAACAGACCTCTCAGAGATGGAGATAAGAGGACTCAATTTAGGGAACCTCTGACATAAAAAATTTGTAATCGCTTGCCAAATGAAATTAAGAAAATGTAGTCATATATGGATAAGAATTCACAAGAGTGGTACTTAAAAATATATGGTCCTATGAGTAAAAAATCAAGAGGAGGGACTTTTACGTACTTTTTGTTCTTCTAATGGTACTTTTTTAAATTTTCTGTAATATTTAACCTAGAAACATGAAATTAAATACGCATGGTCCGATGTTGGAAAGAATTCGTTCTTCTAATGGTACTATTTGAATTTTCTATAGTTATGAACCTAGAAACATGAAATTAGGGTTATGTGGTCCTAAGTGAATGAGAATCCATAAGAAGGGACATTGTGATACTTTTTATGTTCCTCTAATGGTACTTTTTGAATTTCCTGTAACATTTAACCTATAATCTTGAAATTAAATATTTATGGTCTTATATGGAAAAAAATCACAAGAGAGGTCTTTATGATACTTTTTTGTTTTTCTAATGGTACTTTTTGATTTTTTTTATAATTATGAACCTAGAAAGATGAAATTAATGGTATGTAGTGAATCCATAAGAGGAGATTTTGTGGTACCTTTTTGTTCCGATGGTACTTTTTTAATTTTCTATAATTTTTAATTTAGAGACATAGTCCTAAGTTAATAAAAAATCATGTGGGGACATTGCGATACTTTTTCGTTCATATGATGGTTTATTATATTTTTAAAGAATTTCAAAATCAGTTATTCTATGTCAAAACGGATTCCATGTCATGTTGAAACATCCGTTACTGTAGAAGAATTTTCCATAAGAAATCAGTTATAATTTTAATTAATATTGTTATTCAATAAAACCTGCGCAACGCCGGGTCAATCAGCTCGTAGAATATATTTTTTTCAATATTTTTCTATATAACCAAGAATTATGTCAGCTAAGCAATGTATTTCACGTGACAATAATTAAATTTTTAATCTTTCTAATGTTTGGAATTGAATTAAAATTTTTATAATAAATGGTGTTTTTTAAGAAATTATAAATATTTTATCTGAAATAAAATTTTTATGAACAAAGATATCATAAGGAAATTTTTGTTAAATATAGATTTTATCGTATAAAATGAGAAAGTGGAAAAAACCTTAAGATTTTTGTTAAAAGAATCCCATAATTCCCAAAAAAAGTCTTAAATTACAAAAATTTAATTTTTCACATTTTCGGCTATAACATCCACATTTTTCCCAAAGTCCCGTAGATTTTGATTGAAAACTTTTAAAAAACATATTATAGATTCCTAAACTGCATTTCGTAAACCGATCTGTGCTTTAGGATTTTCGAAAATGTAGTTTGAAATCAAAACTTTTATATTAAAAGCGTCAAATTAGGGAGGGTATATACCTTGATCATCTAGTCATCTACGTTAAGATACCTTTCAGAAAAGTATAAAATTATTATATGTTTTTTAAAGAAAATTTTAATTTAGAGAAAAAAGAGTGTAGATACATTTGCGGCCAAAAAAAAATTTGCAATTGCTAAATTCAAAATCATTTATTTTTGGTCTCGGTAAAGATATTGACTTCAAATTTTTTTATCCAATTGATAATTTTCTTCATTAACTTTGTAAACAAGGAACTAATAAAATTGGTCTGAAATACTGGGATATATGTAAAAATATGGATCCAAAACATGCTAAGTTGAGGTACAACAAAATTCAAACGCAAATAACTCGAAAACTATAGAAGATAAATACGACGTGTCAGCATTTTTTGTGGGTCTTCTCAGGGTCTACAATAATATAAAAACATACATTTAAAATGAAAAAAATTTGGCAAACGATAAAATTGTTTATGTCGGTAATACCCTAATTTGAGTCCCCTTAGACCGCCTCTGATAGGTCTGTCCGGCCCTTCTTTCAAACTTTATATTGTGCACTCCTCTGTTAATTTTGTACCAAATTGCACGGAAATCTAAGTAGCAGATCTGAAGTTAAAGATTTATTTCTAAAAATTTTCCATTCTGCACCACTGTGCTATGTAATATGGTACTTAAAAATGTTTATTACCCATATTGGGGGAAATTTAGTATAATAATTTTTATTAAATTTTAAACTTACACATAAACATTCAAAGTTTATCAAATCTAAGTATTACCATAGATAGTTTTGATTTATATAAATCTATTGCATTCATTTGTCCTTTGAATTTAATTAATTTAAATTGTTATCAAACGATCATTATTTTGAGGGAGTGTCCATAAATGCGTCTTTTTTATATATTGTATACCATATAATTATAGCAATTGAAGTATATATAAGTATATACACATACATATATAATTTTATTCCACTGCATTAAATCTTTTCTAATCAATATCATATTTGTAAATGACAATTATTTTATATACCTTTGTCTCTAAGTGTACTCCAGTTATAAGTTTTCCTGTATTTTAAAAAAATACATACTCGTAGACAATGGATATCTTTAAGTTAATATATTAGCCAAAAAATATAAAAGTAAAATACGAAATATTCTTATCGCCGCCGTGGAAAAAAACAATAAAACAAATCTTGAACTGATAAATTTTTATTAATAACAAACAAAAAAATGTTTACCAATTTCACTAAAACTATTTATATAAATTAGTTTAATTTTAACGGTACACCAGAATACTACACTCTAACAAAATGTGGAACGATGATATTAAATTTCGCGTAGTTCAACCCGAAGAATATGAACAAGTTGTCGATTTCATTGTTGAACATTTCTATCGTGACGAACCCTTAAGTTGTCTAGAACCTAAAGTAGTACCCAATGAAACTGATCGTGCCGATATATTGGCCTGTCTTAAAGGTGGTACCAGTATTTTGGGTGTACAAGTTAAGGAAAATGGTGAAGAGGAATTGGTAGCTGTTAATACGGCTGTTGTCAAGGATCCCTCGTGTATAGATAAATATTTTGAAACTGCCGAAAAGGAAGGCAACAGTAAATATGGACAAATTATGAAATTATTGGGTGTAGCCAGTCGTGAGGCTGATGTTTTTAAACGTTATAATGTGGATAAAATATTGTACTCGTTTATGAGCTGTGTTAAGCCCACAGTACGTGGTAAAAATTTGGGTGTACGTATTAAGTTGGAACTTATGGATTTGGGTAGACGTTTGGGCTATAAACTATTAACAGCCGATTGTACTAGTTATTATTCGGCTCGTGTTTGTGAACGTTTGGATTGGGATCGTGTAAATTTTGTTGCCTACAAGGATTATGTTGATGAAAATGGTCAACAAATATTCAAACCTCCACCACCACATCAGGGTTTAACTTCATTTGCTACACGTTTGTAAAATATAAAATATTGTTAATATGTTGTTTAAATAATTATGTAATTAATATGTAAAGAAATAAAATATAATTAAGTAATTTATTTTTAATTAAAAACTAAAATAGTATTTCATTTCTAAACAATATTTATATGCTTCATTTCATATAACATGTGTATGATATTTAATTTCTGATCAGGATGGTATAAAAATTTAGCCAGTATTATATACCTTTGGAAAGCATTAACATTTTTGAAAAAAAGTTTGCGTTTCTATTAGGAACTTTTTGGTTCTGTGATATTTTGTTTAAATAAAAAAGTAATTTAAAGAATTCCTTTAACAGATTAATCGAGTTTCTCTTCACATTTTCATAACTTTATTTCCCAAACGAAACAAAATATTTTTGGAAAAATTTCGATTAAATTAAATTATTAATTAGAATTTTAAAGTGATTTATATTTTTAAAATTAAATTTAGATTCCATTTAGTAAAATTTTAAAACAAATTTCAATAGCGAATAATATCTATTCAATTAATTTTTTAATTGAAATTAGGCTCCCATTAGTCTACTTTTTTTTGTAGCATTTTTTTCAACAATTTAAAGACAAATTGAACTGAAGTCCATTTTTTTTTGCTAAAAATAAGAACACAATTTCAGCAATTCCTTCCACAAATGAAGAAATTTTCTATTAAAATTTTATTTTTTTTTTACTATTTTTTTTTAAATTTTTAAACCAATTTTTTGAACAATAAAAAAAATGATTTTCGAATAAAAAAAATTTTAAAATTATTTTAGATATAAATTCAAATTTTATTAAAGTAAAAATTAAAAACAAATTTCATTTATAAATAACATTTCTTCAATTAATTTATTAATTGTAATTCCACTTATAAAAAAGAATTGTGTATTCAAACATTAAATTCTTTTATTAACATTTGATTAATTTCTTAATTGATAAAATATGAAAATTATTTGAAAATATAGAATCTATTAAATGATTTATTAAGGAAAGAAAATTTCAATTACTTTTTTAATTGTATTAAAAAAAAACTTTTTATATTCTATTAAAAATAAAAAAGGATGACTCTAATTATATCAATTAATATATTAATAAAGTATAAAAAAATATAAAATAATTAAATTTTAAATTCGTCATATTCAATTAAAAAAATAATTGAATAATGTAATTTCAATTACTTTTTAATTTATATCAAATTTTTGTTTTTATATTTTCTATTAAAAATGAAAAAAAGATGTTTAATTATATCAATTAATAAATTAATCAAGTATAAACAAAAATTAGAAAAAATAAATTAAAAAATAAATATTAATTAATTGAATATGATTCATTTCAATTAATTTCAATTAATAAAATAATTGAATATGATTAATTTCAATTAATAAAATAATTTAATATGATGCAATTCAATTAACAAAATAATTGAATATGATTCAATTCAATTAATAAAATAATTAAATATGTTGAATTTCAATTAATAAAATAATTGAATATGATTCATTTCAATTAATAAAATAATTGAATATGTTGAATTTCAATTAATAAAATAATTGAATATTATTACCAGTGATCGACAAAAAAAAGCTCCCCAAGACGAATAACTGGACTTAGGATTTCGAGGTGATAAGCACGAATAGTGTTTTTTTTTACAAGTATGGTGCGCAATATGTTGATACACCAAAAGTTGTGAGTCACTGAAAATTATTTTTATTGTGTCCAAGTGTCACCTGGGTATGAATTTTTCTTTTTTTTTTTTTTATACGTTCCAAAATTTCATTTATGATTTGATTGTAAAAAATCTTGTAGATAGATAGTGTCCTTATTAATTCCTACAAATAAATGATTTAATATGTGTTATCTCTTCTACTTTAGAGTTATCTGGACTTTAGTAAGTTTTTACCATTTTTTTTTTGTTTTTTTTTTTTTTGTATATTTTTTTAAACTTTGATGGACTCAATTTTGAGTTCTAAAATTTTTTAACACTATTCTCTTCTTCTGGACAAAATTTCTACTAAGTTCTTAGTGTAAGACCAAGTGGTTTAGATAAAACTAATTATATTATTTTAAAATAGAAAATTTTTAAATGTTTAGATTTTTTTCAAAAAGTCTGTGCATTTTTTTCACTTTAAATCCGTTATTTCTCGTATCATACATTTTGTTTATTTCCTACAATAAGTCTTAATTAACACAAATGCACATAAAACAACTCTGAGAGTAATTAGGTAACAATTTCGCCCGCTTATCCTATTTAGAATTTCTTATTTTTAATTTTTATTTTTTTAGTTTTTTATTGAGCTCAAATTATTTCAAGTTGAAATTTAAAATTCAAATATCTTAATATACACAAAAGTTTTAATTACCCACGCCTCTTATAAAAACAGGGTTGACCATATTTACTAAAAAATTATTCTAACAAGCTTTCTCCCAACTGGAATTTTGGAGTATTCGGTATAAAAAAGTGGACAATCTGTCCTTATTAAGTTTTAGGACAATTTTTTTATTATACTAGATTTTCTAATAAAATTTTACAATTTTTTACCTCTCCCGTGTACAAGTTCAGAATTGCGGTATAAAATGCTGTGTGTGAACCCCGACAAATAAAATATTTTTCTTTAACTTTACTATTTTTCTTCAATAATAACCTTTCCAACGATACAAAATACTTTAAAAAATCATATAAAAAACTAACTGAACACTTGATCCTATACTATACTTTAAAGTCAATTTACACACTTTAACATTTCATACCTTTTTAAAATTACTGATTTTAATTTAGCCTGCAAGTGTTATCGCCCTTTTGAAAACGTGTTATCATCAAACATCTTAAATGCCGTTAATGAAATATGGTACTTGTTGCAGGTTCTACAATAATTTCTTATCTATTCGATTGTTAATATTTCGTAATAATCCAGATAATTGTGGTTTGTGTCTACGATATGAATTGATAAAATCATTTTATACTTTAAGAAACTTGTGATTTAATAGTTTTAATCTTTTATGCTACGTAATCTAAACTTCGAAAAACAATTAATAATAACAAACTTTGAATACTTTGGAAGATTTTGGAACTTTTATAGGCATTCCTATAATATGTGTCATAATTAAAAGTATTTTTGTTTTTTTTTTTTTTTCTAACATAAAATATAATATATCCAAAAGGAAAGGTATAAAGATACAAATTTTGATATACAACTATATTTTCAAAAGCAAACAAACAATTTATGAACTCAGCAAAAAATTACCAAGAGCTTTCAAAAAAATAAAAATAAACATTTTCATTAATTCAAATATGGAACAAAGTGAATATTTTTAATTTTTTGAAGTTCTTAGTAATTAATTCCAAAAAAAAACAGAAAACGTTAATAATTTCTAAGAAAATTAAAATTTTAAAGCATTTTTATTATCGAAACTTTTTTTAAACATAGTTTTAAGAGAAGTACTTCAAAAGCAATGAACAAGAAGTACTTATAAAAGAAGAACATCCTACCAATGACAACCATGGGTTAAAAAAGAACTCCTTCCACTCTATTGCACCACTAGTACTTCAATCCAATGACAACACAAAGGATTGGTAATGACATGTGGTTACAGATAACATCACTTTTCATTGATAATAACATACTGTCTGCATTATATGAATTTAGATTAGTAACTACTTACTTTTAACCGGATAATGTAATCAATCACTTAAGATCAGATTTTTAGGAAAGTTTCTTTGTTCTTTTCATTAAAATTATAGAAATTATTTATTCATATTTCATTTTGACAATTCTGTTTCAAAATATAATTAAATTTTAATATAGTAGAATTCCACCTAACCAGGCGCGGATCCACGGGGAGGGAAAACAGGAAATTTCCCTCCCAAAATGGAAACTCTTAGTGAAAAATTTGAACTAAATAATAAAATTTAAGAATATAGTTATGAAAATCATTCTATTTTCCTCCCCCAAAAGGCTGATCTAGATCCACGCCATACAAAAAACAAGGTCTCTGCTGGAGTCCTACCAGAGGACTTCTTATATACAGTTATATTGCTGAAATTTGAATGCATTAAATTGTTTATATTTTAAATCAATAAATTAAAAATATAGCGGCTTTTTATTTTTTCTTATTTCAAAAGTTATTAGTAACCGATGATATAACTAGTTACCAGTTCATTTGGTAATAATAACATAGGCAAGACTTTGAAATAGCTTTAAAGTAATTAGTTCTGATAACAAAATCAAAATAAAGACTTTCTGAAAGAAAGTCTTCTGAAACTTTTTTTGATACCATTTAACATTAAAAAGTACCATCTGATACTGTTAAACAATTAGCTGGATATTCCACAATTTTATTTAAAAAACATGTTAAATAAAAATATATATTGAATATATATATAGATATAATTTCAAATAGAAATCAGTTTTTTAAGCAAATTTCATTTATATTATAATTACAAAATTAATAATGAAATGGTAATAACGCTATCTTCGTAAATCGGAATAAAGTTATTAAATGATTGGTGTTTGGCAGTAAATAAAAAATAAGTAACTATTAAATATTTTAGTGCTCTGATAGGGAAAAGAGTAAAATTTATTTTAATAACTAAAAATGTTTCGATTTTCCATCCCTGCTTAAGAAATATCTCAGAGCTAAGGTGTATGAGAAATTGCTTAATTCGACTAGAGGAGGCCAAGTTTCTGTTGGATTTTAAGCAAAAGTATAAACTTTTTCTACAAGTATTTGGTATCTATGAAAAGGTTAGAGATATGGAGATTAATAATTTATAAAAAGAAGGTTAGTGAAACGTAGTTTGAGCGCAGAATTTCTTGAAGGACTTAAAATTTAGCAATTTTGAGTTTTTTTTAAATTAAAAATTTAATATTTAAAAATTTAAAGGAATACCGATATTTTATAAAAACTTGAGTCTTGTCCTTAATCATATAATGAAAAAAATTCGTACTTATTTGCATGAAAATACTCAAAATCCCCATTTGTATAAAACGTGTTATAACAAATTTCAATTTTTTTTCATTTAAATGGTCAACCTGTCGCCGGAAAATAGGGGCCTTCGCCGGAAAATACTTTTTGGCTATAAAATTTATATAATTTTAAGTCGATTCCATATTTAGAATTTGAGAATATAACAAAACAGAATTTCTTTTTTTTCAAAATTGACAAAATTTTGGACAGGATTTGTGGGCAGGACTTTGTTTTAAACTCCTCTCGATTTACTTTACACGGAATTACATTTAGATTTCTTTTAAAAACATTAAAAAATGAAAAAGTCTAAAACAAAAAATAAATTTTATTAGTTAATAAATATTGCCACCTTTTTGGAAAAAAGAAAAACGAAAAATGTTAAATATTTTAAAGTTCCGGCTTTAAATTAATATTATAACTTTTTAACTTATTCATATATTTATATGATTCTTGCAGCAATAGTATTAAGGATTTTATGGGAAATCTGGCGAATATTTTAGTGACAATATTAAGCCCCTCAAGTTGAAAAAGTAAAACTAAAAGAGGATAAGAATCAGGTAAACATTTCTCTTAAACTAAAGTGATAATCTACATATGTAAGAGATTTACAAGAACTGTTATATATAATATTTCTCTTCCATCATATCACAAATAAATTTTTGGCGATTTTTCCAAAAAAAAATTACATACCCAAGATGGCCGACTTTGGAGTGTTACCCACTTCCTCTCTGACCTGCTACGAATCTTTAGTCCATCAAATTAAATTGGAAGCATCTTAGCTATGACCACTTGAAGTTTTATTAAAATATCTATAACGGTTTAATAGTTATGGAATTATTTCCAAACAAAGCGTGTTAAAATAATGAGTTATTCATCTAATGTGTAAGTAGTTAAGTTATTATATTTGCTTTTTAACTCATTGCATATCAAACAAAGTTTTTGCTGGGAATGTATTAATATAAAAATTCATGGTTAAAAACAACTTCTGATTTCTTTATTTCTTTATTTTATTTTATGAAGAATAAAATTTATGAAAATTTAGTTAGAAATATTAAAACCTTTAAGTGAACTAAACTATTGTCCAGAGTATACATTTATAACTTCCCTAGAGTAAAGAGAAATAGTCACGTTACAGGGCTAGTTACGGGTTAAGTTCCGGAACTATATATGGAAAGAACCTGTCACATTTACATGGAGTGGTCACTGCATCTGACTAATTATCCCTTTGGCACAGGTCGCAGGATAGGTCACAGTACTGGTCCTAGAGGACAGGTTCAGTGTCAATTTATATAACAAAAATTTAATAAAAATTCGTTAATTGTTTACTTTTTAAAAATTTTTTTATTATTATTATTATTATTATTATTTTTTATTAAATTTATATGTTTTACTTTTATTTTATAATTTTTCCTTAATGTCAATGGCGTCACGCCGAATCGAACCCGTGCCCATCTATGTTGTTTTATAGTTCAACATTAACCACTCAGCCACTGATTGCTATTTCGCGCGAGTAGCGCACTGGCGCCCTGTTATAAAATGACTCTCAGTTGTTAAGTAATGAGTGTGTTTGTGTCAATTGGTTCTCAATTGGAACTTTGGTGATGAGTTAGGTGGCAATTGTTACTCAACTGGTACTGAGGAATCGGTTTATTAATACAAATCTTCCGCTATTTATTTCTATTATTTAAGTAATCAAATAATTCTTTTATTTCTCTGAAATAAACAATTTTTCTAAATTATAGCAAAACTTTTCTAATCATAGATAAAGAGAAAATAATTATATCAAACAATCAAACCAAACAAAACTCAACATAGTAGGTACATTGAATTAAAAAGTACCCAATAGATTACAATAACAATCTCAAAAATTAATATTTCTTAGCATACACTTCAATTCAACAAGTAAACACACAAACAAACAGACAGACAGACATTCCGACAAATTAATTTATAAAATACACGAGCATTATTATGTGTTATATGGCCAACAATAAACAATTTTGTTTTTAAAATGTAAACTTTAAAATAAATGACTTGCCGTTTTAACAGAGGATTGTCGAAATTGTGAATGAAAATAATATTGACGTTTCGATGACAAGCAAATTTTTAGTCATGACTGCTTAGGAACTGCGCAAAAAAAATGTTTATAATTTAATCGGGATTATCGGAATACGTCAAAAAGAAATTATCTAATAAACACTATTGTGGAGAGCTAAGCATAAAAGTAATATAAACTAGGACATAAGTTTGTTTAGTAACATTTTATTGACCCTTTAGGGTAATAGTTTCCGATTTTTTATGTATAAATATTGTTTTAAATTTAGAGAAATATTTCAAAAGTCATTGTTTTAAATTAAATTTATAAAATTAAAAACTTAAAAGGTCTAAAACATATAACCGGATGCTTTTAAATTTATTTTAAATGCAAGTAAAATATAGTTGGAACTATCGACAAGAGCCTATTTTTATTATTCCGACTTATTTGAAACATCCCTAGAGTAAAGATAACCGGTTAAAACTAGTCACGTGACAGGTTCTCGGGGCTAGTGACCGGTTCCAGTTCCGGAACTTTATATGTGAAGAACCTGCCACTTTTACATTTGGTTGTCATTGGAGGTGGCTAATTAGCCCCTTGAGACAGGTCACAGTAATGGTCCTAGAAGACAGGTTCAGTGTCGATTTTTAATGTCGATGGCTTTACACCGAATTGAACCCGTGCTCATCATCGCATTTTGTTTTTTAGTCTTCAACGTTGACCACTCAGCCACTGATTGCTATTTCGCGTGANNCAAAACTAGTCACGTGACAGGTTCTCAGGGCTAGTAACCGGTTCCAGTTCCGGAACTTTATATGAAAAGGACCTATCACTTTTATATGGGGTTGTCATTGGAGGTGGCTAATTAGCCCCTTGGGACAGGTCGCAGGATGGGTCACAGTACTGGTCTTAGAGCACAGATTCAGTGTTGATTAATATAACAAAAATTTGATAAAAGTTCAGTAATAGATTACTTTTTGAATTGTTTTTTATTATTTATATTGAAATTATAAAATAAAAATAATACATAAATATTTTTATTTTATAATTTTCACTTAATGTCAATGACGTTACCCCGAATCGAACCCAAGCTCATCTATAGCGCTTGTTATTTTATAATCTTCAACGTTGACCACTCAGCCACTGATTGCTATTTCGCGTGAAAAGCTAATTGCGCACTTAACAAGCATGTTATAAAATGACTCTCAGTTGTTAAATAATGAGTGTGTTTGTTTCAACTGGTTCTCAAATGTAATTTTGGTGACAAGTTAGGTGTCAATTGGTACTCAACTGGTACAGCGGGACCGGTTCATTAATACAATTGGTACAAATCTTCCGCAGGGCTATTATAAGTTGTTACAGAAAATTTTATTTTAGCAAAAATAGTGGACACTTTTTCGAAAAAAAATATATATATATTTTTTTTAATTTTCAAACTCAAAATCGTTTATTTTTGGACTCAGCAAAGATAATACCTTTAAATATTTTCTTATTCAATAGATAATTTTGTTCCTTAATACTAGAAATACTGGGATATGTATGAAAAAATACTGGACCAAGAACATGCAAAATTGAGGTACTTAAAAATTCAGATGCACATAATTCGAAAACTATAAGAGATATATAGGTCATTGCTGTTTTTGTAGGTTTTATCAGTGCCTATAACAATATATTAATAATATTCAACAATTTTTTTATCTAGTTATCATGGAAAAAATACTTCAGTTATTATTTTTTGCTAATGCTCGAAGCAATGTTGGAGATAACTTTAAGACCCAAAAGCTGCAAAAATTTCATGGTATGACAAGCTTTTAGCAGTAGCGTCATTTGATACATTCGGATCTATAAATACCAAAATATGCATAAAGGAATATTTGCAAAATAGACTTCTTCTTTTCTTAAAAAAACACAACGTGTCCACTTATTTTTAGACCCATTTGGTATCATGTGATTATGATAAGAAAGCTCTGGAGTGGTACCAAATCAATAACATAGTTTTAGTACCATGAGAGGTCAATTTTTAAAATTGCTCATGGTTTAGACCAGTGGAGAGATATTGAGCTCTTGTGATAAGTGAATTCAAGACCACAAAATAGGTGTTTCAAAATACTGAAGATTTTTACAGAAAATATGCACACTGTTCCAAAAAAGTGACTGAAGCAACTATCAAATCTCCAAAGAAATGGTCCATAATTTTATAATTAGTGGTTAGAACCATAGATATTATATATTTCGCTGATTATAATTATAATTATAATTATAATTATAATTATAATTATAATTATAATTATAATTATAATTATAATAATAATAATAATAATAATAATTACAAAACAAAACAAAATATTAGTTCCC
>MINK01190501.1:0-13664 GCA_001735545.1 Phormia regina | reverse complement strand
TATTAATTTAATATTCGACACATAGAATATTTATATAAGTATAAGTGACCCTGCAAAATATAAGACCCAATTTGGGGAATCACAAATCTTAGTGACTCTTAGTATCGACGTAATATTCTGTAATAGTATTATTTTATTTTCTACAAGTATAGGTCCATAATTGGCTCCTTCACAAATTTTGATGCACATAGACAATGGTGTAGGGTAAACCATTACCTTAAACCACTCCGTCAACTTTTGTGAAATGTTTCCAAACACCTGACATATTTTAATTTTGCAGTAAAAACCATGCAATAAATATAAACATTTTATTAAAAAAAAAATACACTTCTCATAAATAGTTTTCATATTTTTTTAAATTCACTCATTCGTGTATATTTCTATGTTAATGGAACCATTTTTTAAGAACGTAATCCTTTTTTTGTGTCAAAAGTTTTCTTGGAAATTTTGATTTCTCTAATACACGAGATTTTCCTCTCCTAATCCCTTTAGTAACTGCGATACAGAATTCTTATACAAAGATAATTGTGAAATAATTCGGCGGAATTTTTTCGTTCAAATTCTTGCATGTGTTTCTGATAGAATTTTTTTCTTACATACGTCTTTAGGCTGGGTTTCCTTAAACATTTTCTAATAAAAATTCAAGGTAATTAATTTTTTATGACATTTTTCTTCCAAAGATTTGTTGATTATCTCTCAAAATCTTTTCTGGTTTGTGTGGTAGTCGTGCAGCCTGAAGATACCATTTTTCTTGCATTCTGTGACCATGACTTCTTTCTATATTATTATGTTCTAAGAAACTGTATGCTTTCCTGGCAATTATTTTGTATGCCCGTTTAACTTTCATTTTAGAATAGCTAGTTTTGCTATTACCATTGAAATTTCAAAAGGACTAGTGAGCATAATTGCAAAAGTAAATCAGTTAACAGAATTATTAATTATTGATCACGTAAAAAGTTATAAGACCAAGAGCATACGAGGTTTTTTTGTAGACTGTCCTTATTTTAATTCTCATTTAGTTTAGATATGAACAAATATAAACATATATATGATAAAATGGAATTATGTAAGATGATATTACTTCATATACATGGGATTATAAAATGATAAAAACATGAAATTGTATAAGAAAAGGTTATAAATATTACTAAATGGAATCATAATAAGAACTACATACAAATATAGTTATTACCAAATGTAATCATATATTACAAACATAGTGTGTTGTTTTTAGTTTATGGTCACTGGAACCATATTTTTACATTGCGTCTATGGGGACTAGGTGAAATAATGGGTCGATCATAATCAAATTCAATACAAGTTTTGTATAAGTGTTGTGAAGATGTCAAATTTTTCAATCTTTCATTCAATTAAAGTATCATTTCATTCAATTGAATTGTATTGAGAAATTAACTTTCAAAAGGATTGTAGAATTAATAAAACAATATCATTAAAAGAATTTTTGTGAGATCAGTACTTAGATAGCTGAATAGATAGAAGAAAAAAAGACTCCCAGATTAAAATTGATTTGAAGGCAACACCAGTAAAATATTTTTTGTATATATGAAACGTCTTACAATTTCTTCTCTTTTATATAACTTGAATAGTTAAATGATTTATTAAAGAATATTATTTATATTTTATTCACAAAATTTAATACAAAATTGTTTTTAAATCCCACCAATTTCAACCTTAAGTCTTTATTAGTCTAAAGAATAAAGTTATGCCATGAAAAAAAAAAAAAAAACATATGATCAATTGCTTTATAAGAGCAGACCATAATATTTACTAAATTTAGATATAAAATATCTAGTTTTTTTCATGTATCTTATGTTTCTCTTAAAATATATTTTTTTCATTTGGAATTTTCGCATCAAANGAATAATTTTGTAATTATAAAGAGATTAATGCATGCTATAGTTAATTTAAAACCTGTGTATAATCATTTTTAACAAAAAATAAAAAAAAAAGTTATAATAATTTAAAATTTTGAGTAGAGGCGCTAAAAGACTTATTGGACAAAACCAAAAACGAAAACATAAGACTAAAAAAAAAATAAATAAATAGCAAAACTAAAATAACAACGGCTTAAATTATTATTACAAAGGAAAAAAGTAATTTAAAAACCATCTGACAAGAACAGACAAATACTCTTAAGAACGCCAGCACAAAACAAGAACAAATTATATGAAATTATAGAGTAAAAGAATTTTGTTCCTCTTTTGGTTGTTGCCCTTTACAAGCAGCAATAAAAACAAAATACAAGAAACATGATAAATTAATTTTTATACATAAAGAAAAAAACAAAAAAAAACTAAAACTTAATCAATGACTAGCAACTACTAAAAATACAATTTGTTACAGACTGATCAATAAATTTTATTTTGTTACAAATTTATTTTTAAATCTGTGTAACAAATCTGATATTTTAAATCTAATATTGCGCCTATTTAAAAGCGGGCCTTTTTTTGTGAAAGTGTGCCTTAAGTAATTAAATTTATGAAAGATTTTCAAATTCATTTCATTTAAAATGTTGATAAATGACTTTAAGGTGTTAATAAATATCAGCTAGCCATTAACATAGATTAATTGCTTATAAAATAAATATAGACTGAACGATCAAAAATAATTGATTCTGTACTAGAGATTATTGTTAACTTCAAATGAAAATATAATTAAGTGCATTTACCACATATAATACTTAACAAAAAGATTAATCGAAACCATTATATTTGATGGTGGCTATAAACAAAATTTCATACCGACTAAATCCCAACAGAAACATTAGACTACACTCTTGGACACAAGTTTGATTTCTTCATAGTAGTGATTTCCCAAAAGTATTTACTATATACATTTTTGTGACCGTTCATAAATTAGTAACAAAAAAGGTTTTTCATACCACAATAATTTAATTATTTAGATAATTTTGATGATTAATTTTTGATGATTTCAAGAAAAGTGAAAAATAATGTCTTATTCAAAATGGAGACAATATTATTATATAGTAAAATGTCGATTACTGTTGTTTACATAAAATATTAAAAGTAATAAAAACAAGAAAAAACTATAAAGAAAATATAAGGTCGGTCAAGATATGGTCAGATACGCTACATTACTGAGCATAAAAATTCGGGAATATTAGACCTAAGGGCAATTGTAGATAAACACTTTTACTAAATGTAAAATTTACAAACACTAAAAAAAGTAAAAATTTACTGCAATTATATTAATTAATTTTTAATTAATTTTGCTCCAATCATCAAAATGATAATAAAATAACTTATTATTACTACTTTTAAATAAATAAAAGTAAAGAGCTGAAAATTTGTTTCTATATTTTTATTGATAAATCTTTCAATTTTCTTTATATTCTTCTCAATGCTGTCAATATATTAAAAAAATAATTTTAAACAAATTATGTAGTTAATAAATTATATAATTAAATTCCAATTCAAACTTAATTAATAATTTTATTAACAAAGAATGTGAAATATATATATTTTTTTTCTGTGAATACAAAATGCGTAGGCACTTACATCTAGTTAGTTTAATGCACTCTAGGGTGGTTTCCGGAAGTGGGTTCATATGAGAGCTTTGGTAAATTATGGTCCGATTATTACATTTTATAATAATGTTTTTACTAACGTAAAGTTTGATACTATCATTCGTATAAGATTTATGCGCGTTATGTGCTTTTCGGAAGAAGGGGTTATATGGGAGCTATGGTCAATTATGAATTTTCATAAAATTTTATAAAATAGACAGATACTGGTTTTCACCAAATTTCATTAAAATATTTTTAAGGAAATTTGAGTGTTGAAATTTTTTAGGCTTCGTTGTTGTGGCATAAAAGACCCACGTGTTGAATTTCATTCAACTATCTTTAAAATTGTGACCTGTACTTCCTGCACAAGGTTTACATGGACAGCCGACCGGTCATACGGACATTGTGAAGCTTTATCGATAAACTGCACAGAAATAGGATCATTACTTATACTTTGTGTGCCATTAGTGTTAGGAGATTGGCTAACAGAGGCACACCTTTGGGAGGGGTTCTTCCTCCTCTCTTATGGAACGTGACTATTGCGGAGGCTGCACTTAACACCTTAAGTGACTGAAGCATCTCTTGCGGTCTCAGTGTGAAGCCAGCGAAAACGGAGCTTGTACTCTTTAGTAGGAAATATCTAAATATCTAAACTAAATGACGCTATACAGAAATTATCGAAAAGTGCCAAATATTTGAGGACTATTATTGATAGGAAGCTATCTTGGGGTCTTAATATTCAAGCGTGAACTGATAAGGCCTTTTAAGTCTACTGGTATCCGATAGATATATGAAGCAGTGGTCAAACCAATACTCTTTTATGATGTTGTGGTATGGTAGTAAGCGATGGAAAGGGAAAATCATCGTAAGGTTTTTGCGATTTTGGGTGAATTGCGTACTACATCGACACGGGTCCTCTGCACTATACTCAACTGGTTCTCATTGGTTGTGGTCACGCTAGCATTTGGAACTACAGCGAGTGTATTCGTGATGATGTTGATTACTTTACTCCGAAACAATTCGTTAGTCGTCGGTTCTCTATGAGTTATCTTATAAGTATTATATAGCACCTTCAGAACTACTTATCTGTTTTGAAAATCTAACTGTATTAAGGATTTTGATATTAAAGTATTTTTCAGACTGCCGAGTGGGTGCAGTATTTTTCAGGCAAAGATTTTCTCTATTAAAAGGGGTGTTAACTGAGTAAGATCTTACAAGATATTTGTATTTTTACTGATAACAAGCAGCCATAAGACCTCAAGCATCAAGGTTAATTTCAGAATTCCGGGTGTCTTTCATAGAAATAGTGAAACATTAGAATGTTAGGCTAGTCTGGATCCGGTGTCACGGTAACTGTCCTGGTAATCATATTTCGAATGGAACAGCCAAGCGGGATACTAATCGCGGCGGTGAGATGATTGATGATCTTGTTGGCAATCTTTTGATGCAGTGTAAACCCCTACTATAGCAGGAGATTTTCGCTATTGCACTATAATTATTTGGCCCGAATATGATGAGTCTGGGACGAACTTATTGTTTGCGCTTTCTCGGTCTTAATTGAGATTAGTTACTTCCATTGTAACGGGACACTGTATCCTGGGTACTCATGCCAGGAGACGGGGTTTTCCAGTAAATAACTACTGCAGGAGTTGTAATGATGAGACGGTAGAGGAAACGGCATTTCATCTTCTCTATGACTGTCCAGCTTTAACGGAGCTTAGATCCAACTTATTCGTCTCTAGGTTCCTAAATTTCCTATTGATCCTATTTCACAGTACTCCTTCTTTTCAGGAACTGGTTGATTTGATGTGACAACAATACAGCAAGATTAATATCGTTTTCCTGTAGGGTAACTCAACGGGACTGGATAATGGATCCTCTTGAAATGTCTTGGAGAGACACTGTCCTAGGAACCTAAACTAAGTTGGGTGTTGGATAATTTTTTTATGTGTTACAAACATAATACCTTAGCTACCTATGGTGGTGTAGGGTAAAAAAGCTTAAAATATAATGAATTTAATATATTGTTGTCATTGGAAGAAAGTACTTTATTTTAGTATTTAAGGTTTTTTTATTAAAATTTTTTAGGAAATTAAATTTATAAAATTAGATATTTTAATTATTTAAATAATCTTAAGCTTTTGTTTTATTAAAATATAATCATATGCGCTTAAAGTTTGGAACATTTTCACATCAATATGATTCAAAGAACTAAAAAATTTTTATTTTTTTAAATACTGATTGTATGATTGCACTGATTTTTTATTTTGTTTTGGCTGTATTTTGATTTAATGTATTATAAACGACTATTTAACACTATAATATAATACTAACATTAGGAAGACTTTTTATACTCTTCATCAAAGTGATGGAGGTATATTAATTTTGTCAGATACTGAGTAGATCAAATTATGTTAATCTGCTGAAGGCAGGATAGACCTCAAACGGTATTGAAAATCGGTTAATAAGCAAAAGTTTGCTGCAAGTTATTAAAAAATGGATTTGGAATATTATCTTGGATTATCTCCAAGAAATTAAAAAGTTTTTTATATTTTGTAAAAAGACAATGTTTAAAATTTTACAATTTTAATATTAATTAAAAAATTTCATTTTTAATTTGAATTGTGAATTTCTCCAAACTTTTAATTATGAAATAGTACGACAAAAGTGCTGTAATATCAATTTTTCCATCCATGGCCACACAGAAATTATGTCACCAATTTAAATGTACTCTTGAATTTTAAAATAAAAACGTAAGATTTGATATTTGATTTGTATATCCTTAGCAGATACCAATGATAAGACGCCACCTTTAGTTGGATTATAAAAAGGTTTCCTGTTAAAAGATTCCTTTATTTTTTATATAAAATTGTATTTGAGACAATAAACATATACATATAAACATACGCGAAGGGAGATACATTTTAGATAACAGACATATAAGAATAACCACAGAAATTATGTGTGTTTCTTTTTCTATACAAACTTAAAAAAATCTAAATTCTAAACACAAATAAGCTTTCCTGTATTATATCAGAAATCGCAAAATCAATGGAAAAAAATAAATAAAGAAATACCTGTGGATTTAAGCCTTAATAAATATTTCACAAAATCTATTTTTAAACACAACCTATCAACCTTCTTCACTTGTCAGCATATTTGAAATTTCAAAATCTTTCACAAATTCGATTTTTGTATTCCTGCTGCTGCTGCTTTTTGTTTTTGTGGTTAGTATTGTTGTTGGAATTTCATTTTCTTTCTTGGCCTTAAATATCTTTGGCAATGCATCATCATCGCATACAGTCATCCCGTCATCTCTTCAATACAATCTTAAGCATTATAGTCACGTAGACAACAAAATTTAATATTTTTAGCAAATAAAGAACGCCCACCATCAGGGCGAATTCAAATACACAAACTCACATACTTAATTTACAAAACCAAAAAAAAAATATCCACGCTCTTGGTCTTGTCTGGGATACAGGCCAGGCATGCGTGCCAACAAAACACGCCTAAAAAAAAACTAAAGTATTGCGACTGGAAATGAATGAAATATAAAAAAAAACTAAATAAAATAAAAATCGACTGAATTGAACGGAAAAACGCATATTTGTGCGCACTTCAACAATTTATTTTAATTTTTGTTTCCCCCATACTACAATACTTCATACATATATTAAAGCCACTGCAGCTTTTTATGTACTAAAATTAAAATATAAAAAAAATAAGCAATAATAAAATGTTAAGAAAAAAATTATTATTAAATCACGTAGTTTTAGAGGTGATGCAGGAGCATATGTTAAGATACCAAAAAACAACAATAAAATGAAAACATGTCATCACCCATTTGTACGAGTGTATTGGGTTGGCGGTTTATCTGAACTTTATAATAAGTAAGAGAATAGCTTTTTTTTTCTTTTGCTCTTAGCGGGACCTTAATCTCAGCTTGCAATAGCAAATGCCAAATAAGACTTTTGAAGGGAAATATGCCAACAACTCCATGGATTCATATCAATAATTAACAGTAGGAGTTATGAGAACATGTGAATTAATTTAGAATGGGAAAAACTTAAGAAAATTATTAATGACTCTTTAGTTGAAAAAATGAAATGAAATCCATGAGAGATCTAAAGCACAGTAGAAATGGTATCATACATAATCTATAAATATGTATGATTTTCAAATAACTACTAACTTATTATAATTGTATTTGATTTACAAGAAATACAAGCAGAAAAAAATATGGTTGCGGTAAACATAATCGAAGAGCTAATTATTATGATTGGATGTGGCTGCTTTAAAAATGTGTATGATCCAAAATAATAATAATAATAATAATAATAATAATAATAATAATAATAATAATAATAATAATAATAATAATAATAATAATAACAAAATTAATAAAAATAACAAAAATAATAATAATATTAATAATAATAGCAATAATAATAAATATTTGTTGAAAATTAAAATCATAAACTAATCTATTTTTTGTTATAATTATCTGAGTTCTTGCATTCAATTATTGTATTTCATTATCAACGACTTTTGTCACATAATGATATATTTGTTTGTATTAAGACCCAATTTTATCATATTATGATTTGGTTCTAACCAAAAATATACAGATCATAGAAAAATATATTTTTTATTCTTCTAACTCAACGGTTCTAAAATGGTGGTCCGCGACTCACAAGGGGTCCGTAAGGACATTTCTGCGAGTTGTGAAGATACAAGTTTTTAATAAAAATATTAACTAGAAAGTTGAAATAAAAATTTCAATTTAAGCCTGAATCTGTTTAAAAATGGAATTTATAGCAGATATTTTTTTTTTAATCCAAAAAAAGCAGTAAACAAAATATCACAAAAACTGATTCAAATACATCATTGTGATCTTTACTTTTAACAATATGTCATAGATTCCTAAACTGCATTCTGTTTGCAGATTCCGTGGATTTTAAAAAAATATACTAAAGTTGACTATGGTTATTATTTAAAAAGAAATAACTGACATATTTTACAAAGATAACTAGATCGAAAAACCAAAAAAAAAAAAAAAATAATAATAATAAAAAGTTATGAGGCAAAACATGTGTGAAGATTTTTTCGATCGCACTCCTTATAACTCTTAGACAAATAAATTTGCATTTTTTCACAGTATTTCTTAGCAGTTCAGTGTTTTTTAGCCGTAGAAGCTGCAAATTTTATTTTCTTTTTCTACAATTTACACTATTGTTATAAATTTATCTGGATATAGGAGATTTTTGATGTGATGCTTGGTTGTTACATTGGGTGTAGAACACAATAGATAAGACATTTTTCGCTAAATTAGATCCTTATGCAGTTTTAAAGATATTTTATAATATAAAAAATGGTTGTTAAATTGTTTTGAACATATTTTTTGAATAAACTAATAATACAATAAATAATACGATAAGTCTTGATTTAGTGAGATATTTCACTGCATATTTGGTCAAAATTATCAATCGGGTCCTTTATTTTTATTATAGAACTCATAAGATGAAGTCGATCTGTAATCGTTAGTACTTCATAATATGGCTTTGTTGAGACTTCAGCAAGCCTTTTCTATTTGATTTAGGAAATAGTGCTCCCTACACATCATTGTGTAATGTGGCAAAAAAAAAAAAAAAAAAAAAAAAAAAAAAAAAAATGTACTTATGTGTTGTTAAAATTATTTCTGGAAGTCTAATTGTATTTATTTTCCCGAAAAAATATATTTCACACTATCGAAACAAATATTAAATAAACTGCACTACTTGATTTGCTAAGTTTCTTTGTCGCTAAAAGTTCAGAAAGTCACACTAAGTGCAGGTGTTGTACCAAAGTTCTCAAAAAAATATGCAACGAATAAAGAAATATCACTCAGAATAGCATTGTTGTTAGTCGAAACGACTAACGAAGCCCTTCCAGGGTTAAAATCTCGATGGAATATTTCTAGAAGTTAAGCGGGAGAAGTCTTAACCCAAGGTAGTATTTTGGATGCTTTGTTGTATTTAAACCTTCGTCTTACAAACTGATCTGACCAGACCAATTGCAGATTTAAATTCACAATATTTACAATTTAGCTAGAGATTTGAAATTCCAGGTATTCTTCTACAGTTTTATTTTCCAACGATCTGCGAATAAAACAAAATGATAAAAGGATATATTAGTGTACATGTCACATTCGTACCTAAAATGGTCTAGCTGGTCCAGTTATATTTTGTGTCGTGATTATGTGGTTTTATAATCTTATCCGTTCGACTTATATTATATAATATTTTATTAAAACCTTTTAAAATGAAATTTTATTACTTTGCCCGCATTATTTTATGATTTTCCATCTTGTCGTTTATATTTTGTCTTATGATAGGAATACCTTATACAATCAAATGTATGAAAGTAAATATTGTATGCGTTTTTTGGACCCAAGATAAGAAGTAGAACATAAAATGTATCAATGGGAAAAACTATATCTGTAATATTATAAACAAATCAGAAAAATTTTCATGGAAGTATATAGAATTACCGTACTGGTCTGGCCAGACCATATTTGTTACGAATGTGACAATTGAAACATCTGTTTGCTAAGGGTTTAATATATACAACTGATACGCCAACTAATACTCAAAATCATACATCAACATTTGCTGACGACACAGCTACTTTAAGAACACATGATGGCTTCTAAGAAACTTCTCGGTTTTTACAAGACCATATATATATTAGATATTGTAACATGGAAAATAAAAAAAATGCATTCACATAACAATTATGTGATATATTAAAAACCTATTTATTCCCCAGAAATCAGAGGTGAAATAAATCGGCATCCACCGTGATCGACGGCTTACATGGAAATACCATATTGATGCAAATGAAACTGAAGAAATTTCAAATAATTGAAACTCAACGCTTACTTTAGATTATAAAATACATTTATATAACTCAATTTTGAAACCAATATGGAGTTCGTGGCCATTAATAGCAATATCGCTCAATTTAAAATCAAACAACTTTATTGGTTTTTGTTAGATAATTTTCATGTATGTAGGTATTAGATAATAAACATTTATATATAGGTATATATGTATGTATGTATGTATGTATGTATGTATGTATGTATGTATGTATGTATGTATGTATGTATGTATGTGTACATATTATTATTAAACAACATTTTATAGACACGTGTTTAACCANNTTTTGTTAGATAATTTTCATGTATGTAGGTATTAGATAATAAACATTTATATATAGGTACATATGTATGTATGTATGTACATATAAACAAAATCTTCAAATACTAAGAAATTTAAATTAATTTAAAATTCTTTAAAATAAAATAAAGCAATAAACAAATACAAACGGTACAACATCCGCTTATATAAAAAAATATAAAATTTTTTGGTTACCGTTTTATGCTTGGCTAAGTTTGACTTTACTTGTCTTAGATTAGCTGGGCTTTAAAATCTTCTTTTTTTGGCTTAATCTTAAGTCAAGTAATACACACACGTATAAAAACAATTAAGACACAGCTTTAATAAGAATAAATTGCAAATTAAACAAAAAAATCACATTAAAGGAAGGAAACTGATTTCATGATTCTTTTTGGGTTTTTCTACTTTTGTTTAGTCTTTCTAGCTAAAAAAGAAAAAAAAAAGCCAAATTAATTTATGCCAAAACAAAAAATTATAAACAAAAAAGAATTATAAGAAAAATAGATGTGTATATATTCTTATAATTTTTAACACTTAACATGATTTCCTGTCATCCCTCATAAGCAAAACCAAGAACAAAAAAAATTTATTTACCAAGGCAATGGCAAGCTATAGTATCATGCTACAAATAGCCCTTATCGCTAAAAAATAAGGTAACCGAAAAATGTTGCAAAATACATATTTTGATAAAAATCTACAATTAGAAATCATTTACATCATCTGTCTAAATTTTATTGACGTATCAAAAGTCCTTTCGGATTTATAGTGGAAGCAATTTTATCGTAATTGACATCCGTATAACAATATGTGAACAATCACAAAAATGCTTTTTCTATTAGGTTTTGTGTTCGACACTTATGAGATTTTCGCGATTAGATCTCGATATATATATTTGAGCTCCAGAATATTTATAATTAATATTTATGTGAAATTGTTTATAATAATGTAGGGTACCAAATAAAAATTAAGAATATATTTAAAAACACTTGTATTTTATAGAAAAACCATTTATGTTAAAGTTGTGATAGTTTGTTTTTTTAAATGTTTTTTTTTTCATGTTCTAAACTTTGAAATGAAAAAAGAGCCAATAGTTACGCCTCTTTGATTTTTAACTCAATAATAATGTGCCTGTTAAACGCCAAGTGTATTCACCAAACAATATAAAAATACAAGAAGAAACACCCAGACAATCCCATTAAATGAAAAGAACATAAAGAAGTTTTTTTTAAAGACAGTTTTCAAACAATTCCTAGCAGCGGCAAAATAGTAGAACGATAAAAGGAACCCTTTTTTCGCATTAAATCTTTTCCAGAAACTGGGTATATGGAACTATTATCAGTTTCATTGCTTTTTTTTAAATTTTTTTCCTACTCAATATTTTGAAGGAAACTTTCGTCACTAAAGGCTTATTAATGCATGTATATTTATTTATGCGTATATTTCAGTGTGAGTTTGTATGTTTGTGTATTAAAAAATCACAAAATCTTTTGAAAACCTACGCTTCTTTTTCAATACTTTGTTATTTGTGGTAAATATTGATTTAACCACTAAACGTACATGGGAGACATGTTTAAAAATATTATTGGGGTTTTTGTTTTTAAAGACACTGTTTTTCTTGAACAGATAATTAAGTCTCAATATATATGTTTTTAACGATAATTTGGTGAATGTTTACCAGAATATTAGGTAATATAGAGTTTAAAAATTGGGTTTAAAAAAATTAAATTTTGCGTGATATTATTATCATTATTAATGTCTTATTATTATAAACATTATTCAATTTGTGGTAAATTAGCTCAAAGAGCCCAAACACTTATCAAACGGATTTCAATGTTGTTTTCCGCTCTAAGAGAGAATGCAAATTTAATGAAGACGGCATTCAACAGCGGATTTCATATATATTTTGTTTTTGTTTCTTTATATCTTTTGTGTTTGGCAACAACAAAACTACATATATAAAAATATTTATCTCCTTCTCTTAAATTCCATACATAAAAAATATAAGGCAAATCTATCTATCTCTTTCTTATATAAATACATATGTGATTCATTTCGCAACAATGGCAACACTTACAAAGAGGGAAAGTGAGAAAATGAGAGCTTTTGAAAATCCGCTGTGAAATTAAAATTGATTTTAATTTCCAGCGGATTCCGTTGTGCTGTTTTAGTTTTCAAATCTTCACATAAAAAAAATAATCCACTAAGTTGTGTTTGGGCTCAAAAGCGGCTATTAATTGAATGTTGAAAATAAATTTAAATTTTTTGTAAATAAATCTGTTATTTCTAATCAGATAGTTGGATTAATATGAAAAGGACAAAGCATTTTATATTTGATAGCAGGATTTTGAAAGGACCTCAGGAGATAATTTTAACAAATATATTTTCTTTTAATTTATTTCTTGTCAAATTTTATTAACAGCCTGTTTTTATAAAACGAATATTGAATTCGTTTCGTCTAAATGACGAACATTAACACGAATGTCAATGTTTCTAGACGAATACGTAATGATTCGTTTAAAATTTGCAAAATGAGTTTAATAGAAAAAAAATTGTAAATATACCTTTGAAAATACACTGGTGCATATTCCTATAAACGCATTTAATTTTTTTCTGTATTTTTGTTATATCTTTTTTGTTCTCATCCAAGAGCAAAATTTAACTATATTGATGAGAGACAACTTAACGGTACTTTTTAAAAGTAAACAATTTTTTTCTTATTTTTGTTGTTATGCGATCAAATGTTCTTGGTGCTATTTTAAGTGGAAGATTCGTATAAACGCACACTCGAAATTTTTTTAAAAAAAGTGACAAAAAATAAAATATTATCAATTTTAGTTTCTTTTTCAACCAAAGGTACGTTTCTAATAGTAATATCTCAATTTACTGTAACTTTT
>MINK01190496.1:343-10373 GCA_001735545.1 Phormia regina | reverse complement strand
AGTTATATAACTAAATCTGTAAGGATATGTAAGGTTTTTATAAAAAATTTGCCTGATAACATGTGATTATAAATGAGCTGTGTGTAGCACATTCAAGAAAGTGTATTTTACATATTTATCTTAATTTGAAAAGTATCGCTATTTCATAACATTTTCTTGAAGATTTGTACTTATAAAAGTCTACAGATATAATTTTTAAAAATTTTATGACCATCTTTGAGTCGAAATAATGTAACTGAACAGTAAAGTCTTAATTCATTGTCAGTTAGAGAGATTTCTTTTAAATAAATTGTCCTAAATTACACAGAGGGAAGATTGTACTTTGCTTTAGTTTACTCATTTAGTTTTTCCAACATCATCAGAGAAACGACTCCCTAATCGTAACAAATTTTAAGTTGAAGCCTCTATTGATTTATAAAGTATGAAGCAAGATACAAAAAAAAAGCGTGCTCTAAAGAATTGAATGTCTGCTGTCAAACTGTTTCTAATGTTATTAAATAGTATCAAAACAATTTGAACATGTTTCGGGGAGATAAAAGGTCCACATGATATTTTGAAGGACGGGAAATTGAAAGCATACTGAAAAGAATTTCAAACACATATGGTGAAAAAGGATGGTAGCTACATATGGTGAAAAAGGATGGTGGCTATCTAGGTACTTAGGCTATTTGGTGCGAAAACTAAATGCTTATGCGGAGTTGAAAATATGTATGACGAAAGTGTATACTGACAGATTTTTTCCTGCTTCCTATTTAAAATCTTTATGTTGATGATTCTTCAGGATATGTTAAGATAAGTTGAGGACAGAAAAGACGTCGAAATTTCCTAAAGAATCTCAGGTTTGACAAGATTTATGCAGTTACAACGATGAATGTCGGTAATAAAATATTTTTCATTTCAAAAGAGAGCAGTAGTGTGTACATTAGAGTGCTCCAAAAAAACGAAGTTCGAAATTTTTGACCGTCCCCTCTAAATTGTCTATGGTTATAAAAAAAACGTCGGCAAAATTGGGGCAATGACTACGTTAACTGTGCCGCAATACGGCTCTGAAGTTGAAGATGCATTTACAAGGGAAAATATCATTTTTAAGTTTACAAAAAATTTGTCGTTAAATAATTTAGTTTTGGGCATTTGAATTGTAAAAGAATCGTAAGAACACAAATTAGTGTTACAACAGAAGATATAAAACCAAAAATTGTTGAAAAATGTAAAAGTTAATTGAAAATTCCCCAGGCCATTAACGTGTCTCAGAGCATTTGAATCGAAAATGTGACATTAAAAACTAAATATATTTTTTTAAAATATTCGAATAAAACAATTGTAATATTTAAAATATATCTCTAGTACTTGACTATGAAGTTTAAATCCTTAATAGAATAAACGTAAACCTGTTCTCAAGCTGTGGTCAAATTTGATATTTTTACGGGTACGTTTCAAAACTCAAAAATTTCAGTTTTTTTGAATACTTTGTTAAAACAAACTCAATATTTTGGAAGATCTCATAGAATTTTATGGACAAACAGATACGGAATAAAACAGTGAAAAAAATTAGAAATTACCTCTTATAAGTTGCCTGTACCTGCCATTTTGAATTTAGCGGATTCGAGAAAAAACCCATTTTAATGTAACATTTTGGCAAATCATCCATTTAATTACATTGTTGTGTATTTTAAATGGAACTTTTCTTAAAAATTTATAATCCATATAATTCAAATATAAATCAAAGATTTTCATGCTTGACGAAATTAACGCCATAAAATTGTAAAAGGTCAAAGGTAAAATTTTTGTACGATAACATTTTTTTCCTTCATACAAGCTTAGAGCACTCAAGTGTCATATTTTATTGTCCGATTTGGGCATCTTGTCACTACCTAAGAAATCGCTGGAGTGTTACCAAACAATTGCGACTTTTGCACCAAGAGATGTCCAAAACTCTTAAAAATTATCTGCAGCTAAAGACGACTGAAGAGATATTAGACTCTGTGAAAAGAGAATTGAAAGGAATGAAAGTGTGTCCAAATGATAATATTAAAGAAGATGTAATGTCCAAAGAATGTCTCAACAACTATAAAAAATTTCAAATGAAGGGTTCTGAAAGGTCTTAAAGTCATAAATAGTTGTTTAGGAAGAAGGATAGAAGTATGATTTTCTATGATGGGTGTATTTACAATAATAAAAAATAATGAAACTATATAAGAAACCGTTTCATTTACGAAAATTATTATGAAAAATTTTTTATGAGCACGTATTAAATTGTATAAAGAAGATGTTTGACATGCGAGCGAGGAGCGATCATATCTCTGAACTAAAGGTGAATGGTCCAAACATTGAAATTTTGCACAAGCAGTGAAGATAGATATGCGTTTATTCAAGAAGTTGAATCACCAAAAAGATTAGAATCATTTACAACAGTTTGGTCATAAATGTATCATGTGTATTTCAAATTTATAGGGAACAATTTTATCTTAAGACAATTAAGTGACAATGGTACTCATCACAAAAATCTTCCCCTATAGAGACGGGCCTGTAACTTACTATATAGCCGGTATAGGGCTCGGATATAAGGGGAGACAGGAGAGAGAGGCGGAGATATGAGGTAAGTCTTAGTTGTGTTTTTTTGAATATCGAGTCTATATATATTCACTCTATATAGTTGGGTTAAGGGTAATGTTCTTAGTTTAAAAACTAAAAAAAATTAACTTGTTCTATTTTCGATAACTTAGGAATATTAACGAATTGGATTTTATTTCTAATCCATAACTCCTAAAGCTACATAAGGCTCCAACTTGAGAATTATATATGGAAAAGTTAATCAACAAAGATCGAAAATTGTTAATGTGTAACCATGAGAAGCCTAAAATTAACAGTCATAAGAGGAGAGAGAGAGCGAGAGAGAGCGAGAGAGAGGCGGCTAAGAGGATCGAAAAACTTAATAAATAAAAATTAATGAAAGTAGAGCCTCCTCCACGTAATATATATGGGGCCTGGGCGGAAAAAAAAATATTAGGTGAGAAACGAGAGGCAAAAAGGGAAATCTAGTCACAACGTGTCCACGTCCTAAATGGTGTAGGCGGAGATAATATAAATAGTTGCCACCAGTTTGTACCCTTTGTTTTGAGATTCGAGAGATAGACATGGCTATTGTTGAATTTAAACTCCAAAAAAAATAAACAGGTATATGACAAAAGTAGTAATAAGACATTTGGAGGCTAGCATCAGAATAGCAATAAGAATGAAGTACTATTTTATTTTTAATGCTGATACTAGGTTCTGAGTAATGATCCATCAGAATGGACAGGTCATGCAATGGGTAAAATGAGTCCTAACCTGGAAAGATCAAAAAACACGTAAAGTAGAATTGTAGAAGTGCCATTAGGCCTATTGACAATATGATCAAAGCTAACTTAAAAGCTGATGATGAACAAGTTGAAAATCGATAGGTGAAGACGTTCGATTGTATTCCAAAACACATCATTTGGTTTGTGAAGAAAAGGAAATATTGTACCGCCTCTGTTCATTGATGTCCTCTCAAGCCTTCGATAAAGATGGCATAAAGATGATTATTATATGAAATTAAACAATATTTAAGGCCCACTAGTACTGCATAAGCGTGTTAAAAAAGCTATTGAACTCATCAAAAGTTTTGTATAAAGGAGGGAGACTTGATAAGCTTACCGCAGTCCAGTTGAAGAAGTATACTGGATTACTTTATATGATATTAATATGTCACTTCTGATATCCAACCGTTGTAGTCAAACCCATATATCAGAAACTTGCAGATGATTCAGCTCTTTTAGGCTGTATGCACGCCTAAAATAGCTCTCAAGAAGCACTAAACTCTTGCAGATGCATATACTCTGTCTAGAAAAAAAGGCTAAAGCAATGGAGAATAAGTGAAGAAAAAAAAAGTCATACGCACTACCTCACCATTGCGAAGAGATCTTGCCCCTCCTAATTATATAATATTGAGGGCAAGAAAGATAGATACCAGTAAAGACAGAATAAATTGACCTTGGTTAATACTTCTGGTTCGACATCTTGAACTTGGAGAACACATAAAAAAAAAATTAAACACAAAACTAAGTTAAATTACTCCAAATAATGGTGTAAAATTGGTAGAAATTCAGAATAGTAAGGACTAGAGTGGTAAAACCAGTTTGATCTACAGCATTATAAAGACTGGATGGTACTATACTGATCGGGCAGCGGCCTCCGCTTTAAATCATTGAAAAGAATCAAGACTCCAAATAAAATAGGTAAACGCAATGAAACACAGCAACACCTGCATGTGAAGAATGATGCAGAATCGTATAATTGAGGAAGCTAGGAAGGTCACCAAATACACTGTTGAAAATAATAAAGCATAGGCAAGACCGAGAGAGAGAGGAGAGCGAGGGAAGCAGACCTCCGCAGAAGCTAAACCCTTGAATAAAGTTTTTTTTCGGTCAATATGTCCCAACCACATATACAAATTAAGATTAGATTTAAGATGTTAAATACTTATATAGTATCGTGAAGATCATAAATAAGGAGGAGAGGAGAGAGAGGAGAGAGAGAGAAGAGAGAGGAGAACCGGAGATATAAGACGCGAAGTATCGACATTTCCAATAAATAATAGAGAGAGAGAGAGAGAGGAGAGGAGAGTATTTTGATACCACCATCAAGTTTTTTTCAAAAATTACATTATATGGAAGTATGGCCGTAAAGTAAGCAGTCCAAGCCTATTTTTGCTTTCCAAGTTGTATCAACCTTCAAACATTATGTAGAGAGGCGAGAGAGAGAGGTTGATGATACCGACATGGAGACTATAACTATAAAAGAAGAGATACAATAGACACCCTGTCTTCTAATATTCAGTCCATACTGGAGTTGAGGTGGTAAAGTGGAGGAATACACCAAGATATATCGAATTCATAATTATATCGAACCATGAATTATATGTGTTCTAGTGTATGGGAGGTGGTGGTAAAGGGGCAGGGCCGAGGCGCTCATTTGTTTCCGATATGTATATATCGACAGCTCGAAGCTAATCGCCTACGTGAGAAGCTTAGTTTAAGAAGATATCAAATAGCGAACCATGAAATCAAGTAAAGCGACATCGGACGGGCTAGTATGTTTTCTATATGGGAGCGGGTGGGTGATAGTGGGCGGTGGCACGCCCATCTTAGTTTAGAAATACACGTTTTGTTCCTTGAGCTATTTTGTGTTATTCGCAAGCGTAGTGGGGGTGGAGTGTAGTGGCTGCAAGAAAATACTCAGTTTTCTATAAGGGGAATCGTGGATTAAAGTTTTTTTAATTTAAAATTAATTCTCCTGGTCAACTTTATTCTTTAAGAAATCTCTTAAGCTTTTTTCTAGTTTTCTATAAAAAAATCCTTTTTCCGCACAAAGTAGCTAAGTTCTTCTATAAAATATGTTTAATCTCTAGTTTTCCTATAAAAAAATCAGTTTTTTTTTAATAAAAAAAAAAAAAAAAAACTAGAGCTTAAGTTAAAATTTTCTAGATGAAGTTTTTGTATTAAAAAAATCTCAAAATTAATTTCCTGGAAGAAAATCTCTAAAGTTTAAGTTAAGTTTTTCTCATAAATTTAAAATTCTTCTATAAGAAGATCTGTAACTAAATTTTTTCTATAACAAATTCTCAGGCTTCAGGATTTTCTATAAAGAAAATTCGTCGTTTATCTAAGGATTATCTACTAAAAAGATAATCTTTCGCTGGTTTAAGTTAATTTTTTCTGTAAATTCTGGTTTAAACTCCAATTTTTTATAAAATAAAATCTCTTTCTTTAGTTAAGAGTTTTTTCCTTAAGAAAATCTTAGCTCAAGTTTTTCTATAAAAATTCTCTCAGGAATTTACGATTTTGTTATAAGAAAATCTGTCGTTT
The DNA here is from genome assembly GCA_001735545.1 of Phormia regina. Taxonomy (NCBI): domain Eukaryota; kingdom Metazoa; phylum Arthropoda; class Insecta; order Diptera; family Calliphoridae; genus Phormia; species Phormia regina. The sequence goes on along the minus strand of MINK01190496.1, from coordinate 4,488 downwards.
AAAACTAAGATTATCTATACAGATAATCTTTTCGTTATGCTCAATTTTTTAATAAGGAAGTTCGTTGGTTTAGTTTCAAGTGTTTCTGTAAAGAAAATCTCTAGTTATCTCAATATTTTCTCAGAAAAATCTCTTTTAAAGTTCCAGTTTTTCTTAAGAAAATCTCTAGCTCAAAGTTTGTTTCTATGAAAATCTCTTAGATAATTCAAGATTTCTATAAAAGTAAAATCTTTTGTTAAACTAAGGTTATTACAAGATAATCTTTCGCTTATTGCTCAATTTTCTTATAAGGAAAATGCTGGTTTAAGTTTAAATTTTTTTCGTGTAAAAATCATTTTTCTAAAGAAATTTATCTTTCTTAAGTTCAAGTTTTTCTAATAAAGAAATCTCTCAGGATTCAGGAATCTTCTTTGTAAACTAAGAATTATCTAAAAAGATAATCTTTCGGCTGTTTTAAGCCCAAGTTTTCCCTGTAAAGCAAATCACTAGCTTAAGTTCAAGTTTATATTAAAGAAAATCGTTCTATAATATATTTTTATAAAGATAATTTCTCGAGTAAACATAATTTTTAATAAAATAAACTTTAGCTTAAACTCACTCTCTGTAAGCCTTAAGCTGATTTTAAGTTTTCTATGCCACTTTAAGAAGGTTTTTAATAATTTAAGTTTAATTATAAAGAAGTTATGATTGCATTTTTTATAGTAATTCTACAACATTTAATTGTTGTTTATCTTTGTTTACAAATTTTACAAACTATTATTTAGCCACCTATAATCTTACAACAAACATCAACGTCTATGAGACTTAAAAGTCAACTAAATAAATATAAAACAAGTATAAACTACAAATTTTTATATGATAACCCGTGATGATTACTATATTTAGGCAAACATTTAAAGATTTTTTTATTTTAAGTTTACGTTTTTAAATTACACCTCAACCTCTAGTACAGATGCAAAATTTGCAAAAACATTTAAAGTGAAAAATAGCAAAATTTTAAATAAATTTCTAAAGTTTCAATGTTAAATAAGTTAGTCGAAATGTTTTGTTAATATATATTTATAATTTTTTGTGTTTGTTTGTTCTAACATTTTTTTTGTATTAAACTAAAACTTGTTGTGAGTTTTAACTAGAAAACAAAAATAAAATAAATATTTTCTTAAGTATTAAATAAAGAAAGAAAAATATTAAAGATAAACCAATTAGTTTTCTACGTGTTTTAAAACAAAAACACAAAAATGAGATTTTAAAAAAAGGCAAATTTTAAGATTTATTAACAAAGAAAATTTGAAACGCATGCGCAACAAGATACAGATATTCATATGCTTACATTAAAATTAAAAAATTATTATATATATATATTTAGTGTACAATAATTTTTTTTTATTTAAAGAGCTTATCTAAAGTCTTTATTTTCAACACTATTTGTTTTTAACACTTTTATTTAGACATAATATTTTCTTTCGTTCGTACTGTTTTGTCGTCTTATGTTTATTGTTTTGTTATAAACCAAACAATATTTAAAATTTATTAGAAGCAGACCTTTTTAGCAGCTCCCTATATAAGTTTTTAAGACTTAAAGACAACCAAACCACAATGTTAAACAAAATATAGAACATTGGGTGAACAATATATTAGAACAACACATGTGCCATCCATCATCCATCCATTCATGTTCTAACTGTTTTCTGTTTTCTGTATGGAATTTTGTGTTGCTATTTTGTCGCCATTCTAAATTTAAACAAATGATAATGAATATTTACAATTTAGAGAAAATACACACGTTTTGTTTTTCTTTCATTATTTCTTAATGATTTTTGCAATTGTTTAACATATTAAGCGATATAAGAGTATTCAAATCTTTGTGTGTGTGTGTGTGTAATGTGTAATTTTTAAAGATACTAGTTAAATTATTTGAAACTATTTTGTTTTTTTGTGTTTTCTTAACAGAAAAAAGTTTATAAAACTGTCTTTGTTTTTTCTATTTGATAGTTTATTTATCGTTGGGGTTAGTGTTGTCTTTTAAAAGCGATAAGGCAATTAAATATTAAACATGCATTTATACTTTTATATGTAGATAAATATAGTACCTATTCTGGCATTATTAGGTATTGAGTATTATTTTTTTTTTTGGAAATTGTTGTTTATTTTATTTCAGTTTTATATTAAAGCAAAATAAAAATGTGAAAAAGTCATCTTTCATTATAACAGCTCTAGATACGTATCGTGAAAATTATTTATGTCTAAAGAGAAAAAAAAGTCTTTGAAATTTATAATTACAAATGTCTGTCGGTTGTTTAAATATTTATTTAATTTAAATTAATATTTTGCTTAAATTTATCTAATGAAATTGCAAATTTTAGCTAGAATTTATTAAGCAAGTGTTTATCATATTTTATATGATATTCATTATATATGTAATAAAAAGCCTACATGTGTCAAATGGATTAGACAGAGAAATAAGTCCATATAAATTTCACTGTTACTTAAGATCATCAGCTATAAAGTTGGTTAGAGGAATATAGACAATATTTCAGATATATTAAATATGGAACTTCAAAATTCAAAATTTTGCAACTAAATAAAATGTTTACTATATTCCCAATTTCAGATTTATTCTTAATATTTGTAGCTATAATCAATAAAATGCCTTAGCTTGTAGGCTTACAAAATACCGGGTTGTTCACTCCAAGGAAGCCTCCTTAGCAAAACTACCACACGATCTACACCTTCATCAGTAGTATCTATTAAAAATAAATATAAATACAACAAATTTTTTATGATTTCTCTTATTCCTTTGCATCACTATTCAAATCTACCAAAGTATGCTCTAAAAGGCTAAAATATGCGCTAAAAGTCATTATATGCAAAAATATGTACTTAAAAATAGATTGCACATTTGTGATTGCCTTGGTTATTAAAGTAGCCCTAAATTAACTCTGTTTACATCTAATAATACAAAGTACTATTTTGACCCTTTTATTCCTGTGCGCGGTTTCACGAGGAGGTAAAAAAGGAAATTTCCCTTCCCAAAATGGAAACGCTTAATGAAAAATCTGCATTAAATTATACAATTTAAGGAGTGAGATAATTAAATTACTATAATTTCCTTGCCTAAAAAACTTCAGCTGGATCCGCTGCCGCCTGTATATATGTAGTCTTATACCTTTTGAATTCTGAGTACTTTTTTAGCACCATATTAGCTTTAATTCTAGTTCGTTATAGATAATTATAATTGTATTTCTTTGTACAATTTCTTATGTGCTTCAATTGTATGATTTCGTATTATTGAAGTTCAAGTATATACTTTAATACGATTTTAATTTACTTAGTATTTTTATAGTAAAATAAGTTTGCGAAGACCAACGACAGGTTTTTTTTAACAACTTCAGACCTAGTGGTTTTGCAACCAATTCTGGAATTCATGGAGTAGAAACTTCTTATGATTCTAAATTGGTTTTAAGAGATGTTTTTGAGAACTAGTGCTTCGGAAGTCATTCTGTTGACTTCAATATAACTTCTTTAAACAAATTACTGTTTCCTAAGTTAAACAAAATACTAACAATATTAAATTCATTTCAAAAGCTGTCTTTATAATTAAAAAAATAGTTTTTAAAAACGTTCGTTCAATTTCGATAGATAAGGTTGCCTTTTGGGCTGGATTTGGCTGGATTGTCCAGTGTCCAGTCAAAGTACATTTTGTCCATCTAAATAAAATAAGAGTTTTAATCGAGTATACTTGATTTAAAACTTTAATAATAATTAATTCTAACTGCAAGATAAATATAATACTTTTAATACTAATATTATTATTACAACTCTGTATAACGATAGAAAAAATACAACTCTGTATAGCGATAGAAAAAAATTTCTGAATAATTCTTTGTCAGGGTCAGGTTTATTATATTGAAAAATAATATCTTATTTTTAATAAAAAACACATTTTTAAATCGGTTACCAAGTTTCAAATTGAAAAATATAATTAAACCTCAATATTTCCAAATACAAATTATAAATATTTTTTTAAGTATGATATTCCTAACAAAGTGAAAAAATATTTTTTTTAATAAATGTCCAGTTTTTTTTACCAAAATCCAGCTTTTTTATCCTGAATGTCCAGCTTTTTATGAATCTGGATCTGGCAA
>MINK01190488.1:1884-12280 GCA_001735545.1 Phormia regina | reverse complement strand
ACTTTTACATTCAGTGCCTTTTCTTCCGCATACAAAATGACGTTTGATGACAGACATGGTTGCTCGAACAATTGTGCGAACAACGGTGTGCGAATAAGAACAAAAAATGAACATGTTGGGTCCACACTATACAAATGCATGTGCGCACAAATTTTTTTTATTGATCGAGCATTAAAAAAAGTGTGTGTAGACCGCTCGTAAGCAATTTAATAGAAACAGCTGATAAAGTTGAGAGAAACAGAACAAGTAAAACGCGTGAATTGTAGTACATGCTAAAATAATTTAGGCGATTTTCAAACCGCCTAGCAAAATATACAAATAAAATAAAAAGTCCTCATATTTTAAGAAATTCCTTATAATCCTTATGTCGAATATACTTCCTTTTAATTAAACTTTAAATCCCACAATTGGACACAAATACCCTCATCTGGCAACACCAACTTCGAAATTAGTTACATAATCTCTTTTCTACATCAAAACAATACAAATGCAATGCAATTAAAATAAGAATTGTTGAAATAAAATCTTTGAGTGTGAACGCAGTCAAGTTAAAAAAAATCGTAAAGAAAAAATTACTGTGTGTGAAAGCAGACTAATACAACCTTCAAAGGAATATAATAAGGGACAATAATTTTCTTAAAGAACAAGAAATTTCAATTTCTAGTTAAAGAAACTAAAAAACACCATGGGACACATTTAATATTATGGAATATTTTGTTTAGTATAACTGTTTTACTTACTGGTTTAAATTTCTTTGCATGTTAGACACTAGTAGTTTAGTTTGTGAATTATATAATGTGTACGTTTCACACCCAAACAATTTGTTATCTTAAAACACTAGTAAAATTGTATAATATTTTTTAATCTGGCAACACTTCTAATCTAATCTACATGTACACTGTAAACAAAAATATGTACATAATTATATTAAATTCTTAATTTTCTAAATTCTATGAAATTGTTATATCCACAAAATATGTTTAAATGGTTAATGCATAAATCCCTTACATTTTTAAAACAATAAATGTGTAATATACAAACAAATCAATATATTTTATCATATTTTTATAAATATATATATAAAAAAACAACAATAACAACAACCATTTTTTTAATTAACAGCTTTAAGCACTATTTTGAAAAAAAAAGAAAAATGAAATCAAAATAAAAACAAATAAAAAAAAACATATGTATGTATTTAATAATTCAAATTTCTTTTTATAAATTATACATATTAACAAAAAAAAAAAAAGAATTAAATGTAAAAAAAAATAAAAGTAAAAAAAAAAAAAAAAAAAAGAAAAAAAGAATTAAATGTAAAAAAAATCAAAAAAACAATTCATTAAATAACTATGTAATATTGTGTAATATTTATATATAAACTACATACTTATATTAATATCTCTATATAAAGAAAAAGAACGAAAACTTAAGTTTTTGAAAGACAAAATACAACATTTTTAAAGGTAACGTTTTTTCTTTTTCTTATCAATATTACTCGTATTTATATAACTACACTTTCTTCTCTAATATAATATTTCAATTTATATAAATTATTTTCTTTTACTCAAATTTATTTATTTTTTTAATTTAAAGCTTTTTATATAAAATATCAGAAAAAAGTTTTTTCGTTTTTCCATTTTTAATTTTTATTTATTTTATAATTTTTGAATTTGTATATTTATGTACAAAAACAAAAAATTTAACTAATTTTAAGTAATTTTATAAACTTGCGGTGAATTATATAGAAACTATATATTTAATGCACAGGCCTTTAGATGCTGGTGTGTTTTGTCTATATGAAATGAAAAGTGAACTGAACTGAACAGTAGAGTATAAAACTGATCACAAATCATCTGAACTGAACTAAACTGATCTGATCTAATAATGATCGGTATAAAATATGATTTTATCTTTAGGTTACAATTTAACAACAACAAATTGGTTTTAAATACAAAGCAACAAAACAATTTAATTATAATTTATTTTTGTTACAAAAGAAAAACAATAACAAATGAAAGAAATTTTAAAGAATTCAGTTTTATAAATCTTTTTACAATTTGATTTTCTTTTTTTTTTTCATTTATATTTTCTTTGAGATTTTATTTAATTTTCTTTTTAATTCGTTTTTTTAACAAAAAAAAACAAAACAAACAAATTTAAGTTAACAAAATTATTTTGTAATGGTCTGCTGTGGTAAATGTGAAGTCTTTATGTTATATTTGTTGCTATAGATGCTCGCCCTGCTTCCCCTACACTGTTAGACAACACGGGCCACCCTGCCCCCGATCACCAAACGCAGGTAAATACTCTTTCTTCTTTACGTTTTTTTGTTAAGAAACAAAATGCATTTTTTTAAATTTGTTTTTAATTTTATTTAAAAATATACGTTACGTTTTACTACTACTACTACTTACTACTGCCATTAAACTCTACCTTAACTAAATACTTTACTAGAAATTAAAAAAATTAAATAAATAAAATAAAACAACCTACCTACCCTCCACTCACTTTCAACTATAAATATTTGTTTTTTTTTATTTAATTCAAAAATGTTACACTTTTTAACTGTCTCTTTAACAAAAACAACTTTTACTATTACTACTACTACTACTATTGAACTACAACTCTGTCTCTGTTAAAAAAAAATAAAAATAAACAAAACTCAACAACTTAATCAATCATGCATTCAAATTAATTGTTAAATTTTTTTGTTGTAATTTTTCTTCTTGTTTTTGTTTTATGTTTGTTTTTTTTTTATTGTTATTATTTTAAATTGTTAAATAATTCATTTGAGTTTCAATACATTTAAAAGAAATTACTTCAAACTTTGAAATAAAAGTTTATCATTAAATGACAAAAACACCATTAAATTAGTAGTTGTTACATATTTGCTATAAAAGAAAACAAATAAAAAATAAATAATATTTATTGTTTTTGTTTTAACACCAACTTCAATCATATTTGCTTCGCATTCCAACATTTATATTTTTAACACTTTTTTTCATCATCTCACTGTTCAAATTCAAATGTTAAATTTGAATTAAGCTAAAGAAATATGCTCATGTTCAAAAGCAAAATTTAAATATTTTATTTATAAAACAAACATATATTTTGCAAAACTAAAGAAAACAACAAAATGTTACAATTTTTTTATGTATAGCTAGCAACATTTTTATCAAATAATTTATATTTATTGCATATAAAAGAACAATATAAAACATATTTAAATAATAATAGAAAAATTAAGAAAAACTTACCAACAATCAACGTATTTAGTTAGAGCACTTTACAATACAAAAAAAAAAAAAAGTATTTAAATATTTAGTAACAAAACAATTAATTAGTCAATTAATTATTCTTTAGTAGGAGACATTTAACTAGAAACAGAAAACCAACAACAAATACATAATCACATTTCACTATTTACCTAACAACAATAACACCACTTTAACAGTCATTATTATTCCTCTCCTGACATTTTTTTTAAGGAGTGCATTTAAAGAAAAATGAGAAAATTCAAAATCTTGATCAATGCTTATTTACTATTACAAATACAACACTATAAAAATTTTTCTTATTTGTGTTCGTTTAATGTCAAATTTTGTTCATTGAAACAATAACAAAAATGATATAAAAAATGTAAACAAAATTAAAGATTTTTTAGCGAAACAAACGTCAAATTTTAATCTGATTTGCAAACAATTTTTTCTATCAACATATTTCATAACGTCGACTTTATCATGAAAAATTTATATTAAAACAAACGTAAAATTATTATTTGAATTGCAGACAAAGTTATGAGAACTCGAGTGCTAATAATTCTATTTAATACTGCAATAATACTGAGAAATTCAGTCTACATTACATAAATTTTCATGATAAAATTGTTTCAAGTCTATATTAGAGAAATTTTTATCAACACAAACGTCATTTTTTTCTGAATTGCAGATAATTTTGTATCTCCGTCAATTAGGTCGAGTCTACATTAGAGAAATTTGTATCAAGACAAACGTTAAATTTTTGTTTGAGTTGCAGATAATTTTTTAACTCTTTCAATTAAAGGGGAAAACTTATATCATAATAAACCATATAAAAAGTACCAACAACAATCAAGATGATCTCTTTTACCAAGCATTATCAAGACAAAGTTGTCAGAGCTCAAGCGCCGGCAATTTTCTTTTAACGCTTTTAATAATACTGACGTATGTAATAATAAACTACCAACAACTATCAAAATGGGGTCTTTTAAAAATTTTGTCTAATGTAGACTAGAAGTAACCTTGCAACAAGTACAAACAATAATCAAAATGAATTCTTTAAAAAATTCATATCACGAAAATCTAAAATAATTAGCAGAATCCTTTTTTGTTTGATTTGATAATCAATTTGTCAGCTTTAATGCAGCATTAAAAGAGAAATGTCAGCGTTCGAGTTTTGACAAATTTGTCTTGATGTTGCTGCATACATGGTAATCTCAAACCTGATATATGATATTTTTTGCCTTCCATAACATCGAGTCTATATTAGAGACATTTTTATCAAAACAAAAGTCAAATATTTGTCTAAATTTCACATAATTCTTTTTCTCTTTCAATAATATGCGAACACATATGTCAAAATGAACCATTTGAAAATTACTTAGAATTAAAATGGCGTCTTTTTCCAAGTAACGTTAGGGCAAAGTTGTCTGAGCACTTACACAGATAATTTCGTTTTCAACTCTATTATAATTCTGAAATTGTAGTCTACATTTCAGAAATCTATCCTGATAACAATTTAACATTTGACTTGGTAAAAATCTGTCATGTTTAGACAAGAAGTAAAAAAAAAATATTAGAATCGTTACTTATCCACATTTATCTTTATAAATAAATACAAAGTTATAAATGAGAAATTTTTATCAAAGTAATGTGGTCAAAATTCGAACTCTGATAACTTTGTCTTGACCCTGCAGTAAAACTGATGAATATAGTCTACACTAGGAAAATTTTAATATAATTTTGATATGACAATGTCCCATCCTAGGATCCAAATATGATGTTTGAAGCAGACATATTTGTTCGAACAAGGGAGTGCGAACAAGAACAAACATGAACACTATATAACATTTTGTTCTATGTGAAAACAAGAAAAAGGATATTGTAGACCGCAAATCAGGTTAAAAAATTTGTTTACTGTCAAGTATAGACCAGATGCTACGACAAAGTTGTCAACTGACACGTTTTGCTTAAGAAAGACGTTAACCTCAAATTGCAATAGTGCGTAGACCGCAACAGTGTTTACTGTCACAATCAGCTGATAATTTAGAATACATAGTGGAGACCGCAAATTAAGTTAAAAAATTTGTATAGTGTCAAGTATAGACCAGATGCTGACACGTTTTGCTTGAGAAAGGAGTTAAGCTCAAATTCTAATAGCGCGTAGGCAGAAGCAGTGTGTACTGTCACAATCAGCTGATGATTTAGAATGCACTGTTTGTTATGGTGTTGATTACATTTGGTCAGCAGCAGTATCAAGTGCTATTTTATTTTTCCCTGTTTCTAAATTTACTGCGCTGCTTTCATATCTAGTCGTCTTCATGTAACATAAGATATTTATCATTAACAATAACATCATGTTACTGTTGAATGTAGATCGTTCAATTTGATGTTAATGTTAATTTTTTCGATGTTTAAACACGGTTGTTAAAGCAAATGCTAAAAGAACCATATTTAAACATTGGAAAAATTAATATAACATCAAATTTAACGATCTACATTTAATAGTAGCATGATGTTAGTGCTAATGTTAAATATGTTACGTGAAGACGACTAGTATTGAGAGCGACACAAAGAGTGTGAGCAAAGAAATGAGGTACTCAAATACACAAGTGAATGTAGCAAGATGGTGGTTTTAAATTATCGCTGCATTCGTTTAAATGACACGTTTCGTTTGAGAAAATAGGTTATTTTGTTTATTTTTAATGTTAAATATAAAAACTGTTAAAAAGAAATCTCATTTTTTTAAATGCACCCCTTAGTTTTTATATGAACATAACAAAACATAAAAATCATATAAAAACTTATAAAATAAAATCTTTATATAAAACTTAACTCTAATTTTTCTAATTTTCCATTTCACTTTCATTAATATTGAATATCTTTCAGTTTCTTATGTTTGTTTTCATTATTTGCTTTTTATAATTTATTCTTTTCTTATTATTTTAATTTCGTTTTCTAAACTTTTATGATTTATACTATATAACAAAAAATATCAAAACAGAATAGAAACCAATTTTAATAGGTACAGGTGCATAAAGAGGGAGTCACAGAGCGGCTTTTCTACAAAATGACCGCTTTATACTAACATTAAATGTTAACCAAAATAATATATATAAAATTTTGACTCCTTCATTGTGACCTCAGCCTTATGTTACATTTGTTACCCACCAAACATTGCCACCACATTTTATAAATTTATAAAAGAAAACATGCCACACAAAGCAGAGCGAACTTATTTCTCCTGTATTAAGTTTGTTTTTCCCCTTCAAACGTATTTTCATTTCGTTTAGTTTCAAAAGATAAATATAAACCATCATGTTCATAAAAATCACCAAATAATTACAATATATTATATATGTATAAGAAGATAAACTCAAAGTCCTAATGATTTTTTTTATAATCAAATCAAACAATTTTTGTAAATAATTAACAGCTAATAATAAACTATTTAGAACGAATTAGCGAAGCATTTTTAGTGTAATTTGTTAATATTATAAAACTACTAAAAAAAAAATAAATGCTTTAACTATATATATATATCTATAGATGTACCTTTTATAATTTTTTTTTCTTTGTTTCAATATTTAACAAATAATAAATAATAATAGTAAACGTTATAATAACAACAATAATTAATAATTTTAATATTTATTTTAATTAATAGTGCTTTATTAAAAAAAACAAATTTTAAATTTAATTAAATATTGGATGTAATAAATGGTGTATAAAAAAATTTCTATGTGATTCACTGTATGTGTAAAAATATGTCTTTTTTAGTTCTTATTGTCTATTAGAATACAATTTGTTGTTTTTATTATTATTTTGTTTTTATTACTTTTTGTTTTAAATTTGCTTTATTATTATTATAAAAAAAAATGAAACCAAAATTTATAGTTTATATGTGTTTGTTATATAAATTGCTAAATTATTATTATTATCGATTTAGTTGTTATTTTATTATATTATATTTTACTTTAGTTTTGTTTCATTTTCCTAATTTTAAGTTGAACTGAAAATCCAACACAAAATACTCCATATACTCCAAAAAAAGAAAAAAAACATTTTATATTAAATATTGAAAGGTTTAAGAAATGAAAAAAATGCTTTATTTCCATTAAATACTAATTAATTTTAGAAAGTTGAGTTAAAGTTGTAATCATTGTTTATTGCTTAATTAACAACAAAATTATGTTTATAATAATCATAAATAGTTTTTGTTAGATTTACATTGTTAATAAAAATATGTCAAGTATAAATTTGACAACTGACAAAAAGTTGCTAGTTCTACATACATTTAAATTTAAAATAGTTTGCAAATATTTTCAAAATAATTCTACTCATGGTTTTTGTAAATAATTAAAAAATAAAAATATATTCAAAATTAAAGTTTCAACTTCAACTATAGTTGTGTCAACTTGACGTGTTGTAATACTGTTAATGCAGTTGCCACATTTAATGAATTTCGATTATTTTTTTCCGTCTAGTTTTTAAACCAGAGTTGATTTTTTATATGACTCCGAAAATGCAAAACAACGTAACATCACTTTTCGGTGACTATATCTAGTCGTCTTCACGTAATATGAAATATTTATCATTAACACTAACATCATGTTAATGATAAATGCAGATCGTTCAATTTGATGTTAATATTAATTTTTTAACTGTTAATTTACTGAATTGAGTTGTGGGCCTTCTTCTTCCAAAACATATAATATAAATGAAGATTACGAATTATTTTTTTGTCCGTTTAGGTGGGATAGTAAACCTAGTACGCTCGCATTTTTTATCTTGACTCGATAATGCATAAGAATGCGTAACATCGACTTTTCGGATGCAATAAGCAGATATTCTGCAACGTAATCACGCAGTATATATATAATATTCACATATAATTGAATGGTTAATGATAAATGTATTGAATCGTTTCATTTGATGATTAATATTAATTTTTTTTTGATGTTTAAACATTGTTTTAACATAACGGCGTAAGATATTTAACACATCGATTTTATAAATTAATATACTAACGATAAATTGTAACGATTTTTTTAAACAATTTAACATAACATTGAAAGTAATCGATGAGATTTTGCTATGATTGAGTTAATATATCATTATGTATACGTGTATGACTACTGAGTATACTTTTTCTTTCTATTTTTTTTGTTTTTTTTTTTTTCTGTTGTTTATGTTGAATTCAAATTTCTGAAAGAATACTTTTAAGGGAACTCCTTGTGCATGTATTATTCACGATATACCAGATTTCAATACAATATTACATATTTCTAATAATGATTATTTATTTTGTTAAATTTTAATACAGAATACTGAATATTTTTAAGTTTTCAAATATTAGAAATATTAGTTTTATATAGGATAATTCATATAAACTATGAATTTTTGATTTTTGGATATTCAATTAACATAATTTCCATTTGGTTCGCATTGTTTTCAATATAAAATAGTGTACTAAAACTTTAAAAAGTAAATTTATTATACATGGGTTTAAATTAAAATATTAAGACAGACACAAAATATATTTCCTTTAAATAGAATATATAATAATGAAGCTTATATTAGTGTTTTGCATTTAACGTGTTCGTGAAAATAAAGAATAAAAAGTTTTAAGCCAAAACCCTCAGAAATTTGTCTTATGAAAATATATACATTACAAATAGCTTTCTTGTTTATTAATTGGTAATTGCGAGTGAGACATAAGACAGTGTGGGTAAGGCGTATCAAAAGATCTAACATGATAAAAGAAAGAGATTTACAATTTTGTAACTCTTTTCTAATTTAATTTATTTCAAGAAACGTAACAACACAAATATAGTCATAGTTATATATCATTTTGAAGGGAATTGTGTCTTTTTAAACTATTATAATACAATTTTTCATTTTTAAAAAATTTTTAGTATTACTTTCCCGAAATAATGGAGAACTAAATGCAAATATAGTTTATATTGATTATTTCAAAATTTGAGACTGAATAATTTCTAAATGCTTATAGTTATCAACATAATTTTTTCACGTGCTATAAAATATTTTATGGAGAATTGATAAATGTAAAAATCAGTAAAATATATATAAATCAACTATATATTTTTAGGAGTCGAAATTGTAATTACTGAAAATATGGGTATTTTCCGAAAATTGTCTCGTGTAACTAAATTTTCCGGTAGGCTGTAATCATTGTTTGCAAAACCTTTAAAAACATATTGATCTATATAGTTTAATTCACAGAAGTACAAAATTAGCAATCAATTTCTTTTTACATACTCAAAAAGTTCAATTTCTCAGCCCAAAATTGATCATTTTTGACCACTGAAGAATGTAAAAATATTTCAAATCGGTAATATTGGTAAAAGTTATAAGTCCCGATATATTTTTTTCACACCCGAGATAGTCAACTTTGGCCCACTGTAGCGGCATTCTGCCTCAGCTACAGACTCCATCTAACAATATTCTGAAAGTCTAACTCCTCCACTATCGATGTTTCAAGTTTTATCAAAATTGGTTCAGAGGTTTCAGAGTTCCAGACTTATAACCATTTATTTTGGTTTTAGTCCTACTGTGCATCGTAAATCTTACTATCAATATAATGAATCTTATAATCAGTATAATTTCATAGACATTTTTTCTTTAAATTGTGTTTATTTTATTAAGACTTAGGCTAATGTAATTTGTAGGATTATTATTAAAATTTCGGCGTAAAATAGAATGGTAAGGATGTTTAAAAAAAATCGTTGTATTTTTATTGGACAACAAAGATTGCAGCATCCTGGGCAAGTCGTATTAAAGCAGCTGATCACCACATAATCAGCTGATCATTTTTTAGTACTTACTCTTACAGCCATATTGACATAAAATAATGTATGCTTAATAAAGGTTTACTATTTTTTTCTTATGCAAATTTACATACAAAAAGTTAGTAAACCTTTATCAAACATACATTATTTTTTTGTGAATACGGCTGTTAGTCTTTACTTAACATTAACTTCGAGTCTAAATTACAAAAATTTGTATTAAGACAAAAATCAAATATTTGTTTGAGTTGCAGATAATTTTCTATCTCTGTCAATTGTAGGGGAAAACGTATATCATAAAAAGCATGTAAAAAGTACCAACAACAA
>MINK01190487.1:0-10051 GCA_001735545.1 Phormia regina | reverse complement strand
TATGTATGTATGTATGTATGTATGTATGTATGTATGTATGTATGTATGTATGTATATATATGTATGTATTATAAAATCATCATTATACATAATCATTTACAAATATTCTATTGAATTATAATGATGATGTGTTCTAGTTTTACATTTGTTATTCTTTTTAAGATTAAATACTACATATGATATTTTTAAATGAGGTTTACTAATTGAAATACAAAATATTCGAATGTATTTTAAAACAAATTGTTGAAATATTTTTGTATTCGTATTTATAAAGAAAAAAAACTTTTACTCGTGAATAATTGTGGTGGGAAATAAATATTTTGTTTTAAATTAGAAATTCATATAATTTATCAGATAATATTTTTTAAACAATATATTTTTCATAATGACAATTATTTTAATTATAAGCATATTATGTTTATATTTCTTTTTAAATCTGGTATTTGCTTTAAATTAATTTATGCAAAATTTTCATTCCTTTTTTTTTTTTTGAGAATTTATTTAAGTGTGAAATTAGTTTATATTGAAAAATCTATTTCAAATGAAATATTTTTCCTTGTCTTTCTTTTAATCTTAATTAAATTTACATTTTTTATATATTTAAATTTTATATTCTTTTAAATATATTTATAATACTTTAAAGAGAAAATTTTTACATATAAATTAAAAAGATTTTTTTTATTTAATTTACTTTCCTTATTAAAAAAAGATTTCAATAAATTTACATTAAGAACAACAATTTGTATTCTTAATGACTTTTTAATATGAGTTACTTTGGATATGAAAATATTAAAGAAATACCCAGCAAAGAATTTAAGAAAATAAGTAAAATTATTTTGAAGAAATTGCTATTGAAAAAAAATCGGTTTATAAATATTTAGAATATATTATGAAAATGAAATAAATATTTTTTGGCATAAAAAAAAACTTTAAGAAATTTATTATTTTTCAAAGCTTAGATAAATATTTTATAGGTTAAATATATTTGAGATTGATATGAAGAAAAAATAAAATTCCCTTGCTGGGTTATATATACTACTGGTGGGTACTTGAATGTGTATTTATGTACGGTGTTTGTATGTATGTATTTGTAAACAATTTAAGAATCATAAGGAACAAAACACATGCTTTCAATAACTCTCACCTCAAAATGATAAAATGTTTTTTTTTTTTTTGCTGATTTAATTACATTTTCTATGAAAAATATAAATAAACACTAATTCCTTTAAAACATATACCCTACAGTTTTGATGACTTTATAATAATTTTGGGCTAAAATTTGGTATTTAAGAGTTGTTTCAATATGATCGAGATGAAAGCGAATTTTCATTTATAAGTAAATAAATAAAAAGGGCTTTATCTGGTTATCAACAGATAATTTCGGATCTGATTTAAAATGCTGCTAATGTAATGGACTTCCCCTTGCATTATGAACTAGATCATATTATAGTTGATTAAAAAATTAATAAACCGGGGATAGTGAAGTTATCTCTTAAAAATTTAAATAAATATAGCAGCTTCAATATAAATAATAAATTAAAATAAATATTTCTGCTTATTGTTATTTTCTTAAATTTTAATAATTCTGTGTCCATATACTTACGATTAAAATAAAAATATGGTTGACAACAAAAATTTTATGGTTTTTAATATTTTTACCAGAAGCCTAATATTATTAATATAAAAACTATCATTACTTCTAAAAGCATTAAAATTTTTTTCTTAAAGTATATTCTGTTTTGAATCATATTCATTTTATTATCCTCTTGACAATAAAATGTTACAAATAAATATAATATATATATCCATATCACGAAATTTCAGAAAGTTTTAAATTTACTTTTTAATACCATCGTAATTTTCATTTAGTTTATATATGAATAAATATATATTTACAAAGTCTGTTTATAATAGTAATTATGTACAAATATACTAATGTTTAACTATAATCATATATTTTATTATTACTGCCTGTTTCTCTAAATGCTAACGAAAATTTGCTTTGATTAAATGTATTGAAAACAACAAATAAATTTTTAATTTATTAAAAATCAATATTGTTTCAATTTTCAAATTCAAATCGTTTATATANNTTGTCTCTCTAACTGTATTTGAATGTAAATTTTGCGAACAACCTACTATTCAAAACTTGGAAAATATCTTCATGCAATTTGGAAAACCTTGCTATTTCAGTGCACAAATTAACGAAATCTATTGTATAACCACCAAAGAAAACCGATGGGTTTAAAATCACTCCCTCAGTCGATTTAAAAATGTCCGTCCGTCTGTCTAGCTGTATTTGAATGTAAATGTTTCGAACGAATTACAGGTCAAAGTTTTGAAGATATTTTAATGAAATTTAAGAAAAATATTTATTTTTGTATAGATATATAGACAAAGCATTTTAGATATCGACCTCAAAGAAAATAGCCCGTTTCAAACTCACTTCTTGAGTCGATTTAATGATCTCCGCGTGTCTATCTGTGTAGCTGTATTTGAATGTAAATTTTGAGAACAAATTATAATTGGAAGAAATCTTTATTAAATTTGGAAAAATAGTTTTTTTCGGTGTACATATGGACAAAGCCTATTGGACATCCACCTCAAAGAATACTGCTCATGAAATTGGGAAAAATAAAGTGTAATTTCGGTACAAGGACCAACGCAAATGCAATTGGTTGCAAACACCTAAATATAAATGAAATACAAGTCGATTTCGATTTCTGAAATATATTTTAATGTTCATAAAAACCTTCATTATGATAATTATATAAATATAATTTTATGAAATTTATATAATTATAAATTTGTCTACCTTATTTTAGAAAGATTGATTCCTAATTAATCATTTTTTTTGTGTATTATAACAGTTTATTTTATTTCTATTTTATATCAAATTTTTACTTTATATACTTCCTTTTATAATATATAATGGAAAATTTTTTAAATTGAAAATATTTATCTTTTATATTTAATTTCTTTAATTTATTCTACAATAATTAAATAAAAATTAATCATATGTATTATTTAAGTTTAATTCAAAAAGAAACAGAATAATTTAAAATTAATTAAAATGTTTCAAATTAAAATATTATTAAAATTGAGTCATTTTCTCATACAATTATACTACCAACGATAAATTTATCTTTTTTTAAAGGCCACCATAAACAAATTTACAAATTAATTTATTCATAAGGAACACTTTTCAACAGCTCTTCTTTCCACTTTTAAATTAAAATAAATACAAAAAAGAACTCCTCCCTCTAAAAACCAAATGAAATAATAAAACACAACCACAATGTTTTATTTCTTAATAACTCAATATAATCACATGATAAATAAAGTTTTTTTTTTTGTGTTTTATTTTTTTGAAATTTATTTTTTTATAAACACTTAATAAGATGATCTATAACGAAATAAAGATCTTAAATAAAGAACATATGGATTGTTACACGGGCGCGCAAGCGTTTTAAAACAAATTTCAAATAACCGGTCCTAAAATACAGAACCACAGATATATTGTATTTACGTTCAAGAAATACTACTACGTTTTTTTTCTTCTTTTTGTTATAAGAAGAAAAACAAAAAAATAAGAATAAGAATAAGATACAACAAACAATTTAAAAGTAGTGGCTGCCATAATGTCTTCTTATCTTAATGGAAACCAAACGAACACACACACACATGCACATAGAAACAAACAAACACACAAGCATATTTATAGAATAGCAGCATGTTGTCAGCAGGCCTTTAAAAAGTATAGAAATTGTTTGTGTTGTTTAGAGGGAGAGAGGATGTAGAGAAATATTGATAATGATGGTTGGTGTTGGTGTGGTGGTTGCAATGGTAGTTGTGATTTTAATGGCTTCCGAAATAAAAATCATAGTTTAAAATTTTTTTTAATGGCTGTCTTATACACACATACATTAACAAAAACAAATCAATAATAAAATACTTTCCCATTCAGTTTACGCTGAGTTATACTTAGAAAATAAATTTGAAAAATAATAATAATTTGAAAATACGATTGCAATACTAAAATATTAATTTATTTAAAATTTATTGAAATGTATTTCGAATTCCAAAGTCTAAATAAAATTTATTAATTTTTGTAATATTCTTTTTTTAATATTTAATATCTTATACATTCTATTCCTATATCGTTTCCCTTTTTTTATTATTTTGCTTTTCAATTTTATTACAACATATAATTTAATAAAAATGCCTTATTATATGTTTAAAGTAAGAAAAAAAGAATTGTTATAGAAAACAACCATTAATCAAAATAAAATTCTGCACAAAAAATAACATGAGAATAAAAAAAACTGATCATAATAATAATAATATTGTTAAAAGCTGTGGTGACCTCATGAAAGTTTAAAATATTTATATGGCCATCAAGAGATTACGAAAACAAAAAAATCTTTACAAAGAGAAAATACCGAAGACGTTTATTGACCAGATTGTTTAGATGTTGCATATACCAACCTGTCCATTTTATCTTTTACTTGTTGTTGTTATTTCTTTTCTTTAAGCCAACAAATAATACAAGTAATTGTAAATACCCTTTAGGGTTATACTATTATAATCAAACGTTTAAGGCTTTTGTTGTAATATAATAAATTGCTATAATTTTATACAAAAAAGAAATAAAAAATAAAGAAAAACAAGTATAAACGAATGAACAAAATATTACAATTTTTTGAACTTATTACATTTTGATGTTTATAATCCCACCAACTAAATAATCAACTACACTAAGGACCCAGTGTTCCATGTTAATGGGGATTTAGAAACTAGAAAACCGGGATTAAAATGTGTTTTTAACCATAACTCCTTAACTTATAAACCGATCTTGCTGAATTTCATTAGCAAAAATCTCGAAAGTATTTCCTATCATTTGATATATTTATTTTACATGTCAGTTATTGATGGGCTTCATAAACTTCATTTCAACCGACACATGTATGTCTGGAAAATAAAAAATTTTTCACTCTCTAGCGAGGGAGCAAAATTTAAGTGAATTTTATCCATTTTGTGGCGCTAAATATCTACAATACCTGTTTATTTTTTATTAATATTTAGGTAACTCCCTACATAGCGACGCAAATCGAAATCATGTTGAATTAAGATAGAAAAAATGGAACAAAAACCGAGGCCTTAGTGTACATGTGAAATGAATTGAACTTGTATGAAAAAAATTATAAAAAAAATGTAATCAATATAATTTTAATTCTACAGATTTTCAAATTAAGCTTTAGAAAGGGAAATAAATAAAGTTGAGGTCCTATCATAACCATATAAAACTATACAGATACTCTCCTCTACTCAAACAAATGAAATATTTTTTATTTATTAAATTTGACAGATATAAGAAAATGAAAAGATAAACATGATTTTTAGCAAACGAAAGGTAATAGTGAAATGAACTCTAGTGCCTTAGAGATTAAAATTATATTTTATTCCTCTAAAGAATTAATATTATTTTTATCTTAACATGTTTATTGAACTTTAATTTAATTTCTTCATCATGTTAATAAACAAGCAACATTTTGACATTCAACATGGTTGTTGAAAAATCTATGCAGATTCCCACAAAAATAAATAAAGAAATCAAATAATAAATTAAATTATTTACGCTGCTGTTAAATATAAAAAAATAACACATTTCTACCAAAGAAAGAACAAAAGAGAAATAATATGAAATGTTTTGTGACATTTTTCCTGAAAAATTTTTATTATTATTTTCACGGTACTTTATATATCTAGAGTATATATTAAAAAGTATAAACCAAAAAGCACATGGCTCTTGTTTGTTTCTCAATGGTTCGATATTCATATGTATATGATCATGTGTTATTGTTGTTATTGTTGTTCATCTTCAAGTTAAGCTACATAAATAATATTTTTTTTTCATATTATTTATACTCTCATATAAGCTTGTATAAGATTCATTTATAATATACATATATAATTTATATATATTTATGTGATATGACATCCTTTTTTGTATATGTATATGTACTACTTATTTATATATATGCACATGTATGTACATATGTATATAAAATTGTCTTTACTTTGCAATAAAATTGTAATAAAACACATTGGTCACGTAATTTCGTTTGTCTGTAGGATTTTATTGCCATATTTCAAATGCGTTTTTTTTTTTTGTTGTTTGCTTTCATTCTGCTCCTGTTTTTATGCACAATTTATATCCTTATTTTTGTCTGGATTCAGTTCAGTTTGCTTTATTATTGTTCTTGTTGTTGTTAGTGTTTCCTTTGGAGGATTTTCTGACGGGGGAGTTTTATTTGTTGGTACGTTTGATTATGCGGTTGTTGTGCAACATCATTTTTATGTGATTTTTGTTGTATTACATATTGATTTACGAGGTGGAAAATTACTAGTGCGGAAGTATTTACTTATTTGTCAAGGATATTAAAAATTAAATCATGAAAAAACCAGGAGAAAAAAATAGTAGGCTGCAAAATGTTGCTTTAATATTTATTAAATTATGAACATATTTAAGTTTTTTTTTCAACTGAATTTCTTGGCAACAACTTGAAATATTTTGTTAGTAATTTTGCTTCCTAGACCATAATTTTGATCCTTATAACCTGAGGTTGTTGTTTTTAGTAAATTATAACAGCATTTATTTTGAAACATGACTACAACCAAACTCTTCTTTTTCTTTATTCTTTTACATTTCTTTCTCATCTTTACTCGTTAGTTCACTTTTTTTTGGTAAAACAAACACCATTTAGGACACGAATTATAGAGTGGTCATATGCAAATAAAAAGGTAATAAGTGGGTGTTTAATAACTAAACTCTGGCTGACTAAAAATAAATGTTCTTGGTTTGGTTTGGCTCACTGGCTGCCAGCAGCCATCAAGTATTAAAAAAAGTCAACCCAAACTCTATACCTACACTCACACATACATCTAAATAAATACAAGGAAGAATATAAAATCTCATACCGAGCTATATATTAAACGAAAAAAAAGGTAGTATGTAAAGCTTAAAGCCAAAAAGAATAAATAAAAAATCTTACACACATACAATATATAATTTTTTTTTAAAGGCCAAAACACTTTTTATATACAACAAAGAATAAAAGAACGTATAAATGTTCACACAAAAAAAGAAGGATGTTTAATTTGCGTGGCATTTGCAGCTGCCTGTGGCAAAAAAGATAACGACAATTTTACTCTTTTTACTACAAAACATGGCACCAGCAACAATAACAACAACATCTGAAAAACATGAATGAGTTTCTTTTTCTTCTTTTTTCTGACTGGGTTGAAGGTAAAAGAAAAACAAATTTATAAGAATAATTTATATTTATAAAATTTTATTTAGTATAAATTGTTATTGTGATTTTATAGAAGTTGCTGCTGCTGTTGTTGTTGTTGTTGTTGGTTGTGTTAATTATAAGCTTTAGTAATATAAATATTTAAAAACCCATTAAAATATTTAATATAATTTTAAATATTTTCTGACATTTTTTTTAATATTAAAAAGAAATTATGCAAAATCAAATTTGAATATAAATAAATAAATTAAATTAAACCATTAAGGTACTAAACAGTTTTAAGTATTAAAAAAAATATATATTTAAAGAAAATTTTATTTAAATGTTTTGACAAGAAAATGAAATGAAAAAAGTTTTATAACATTTAATTTCTTTTATTAGGTTAACTAAATTGTATGGTCATAAGAAAAATATATAATAAAATAATTATATTTAGATACCTTTAAATCAAGCTAATAAATATTTTCTGATTATATAAGCAAATGTTTAAAGAACTTATTTACAGGTTTAAAAAAGTTTGCTTCAGACAACAATAATATTGTTAGGTAAACGGAATTAATGAAAATATTATAATGTAATTACTTTTATTAAATTTAAAGTATAAAATACTCAAAATATGATATATAAATAATAAATATTCTTTGAAAATATTTATTTGTAGCTATTAAATATTTGATCCAAACAACGAAAATATAGTTAAGTAAACTAAATTTAAAAAATATAATTTAATTACTTTTAAGCCAAATTATTTTGATCCTCTTACTTAAAGGATATATTTAAAAAATTAAATACAAATAAGATTATTTTTTTCTCTTGTTTCTTTAAAAAGATATTATTACTACAACTAAAAAAATTAATTAAGGCAACCAAATATTTTCCTTTACATTAAAATTTTTAAATTTTCTTTGACCTCTTCACTTAAAGGATATATTAAAACAAGCTTATAAAAAAATCCTGTTTAATTAAGCAAATGTTAAAAAGAAATATTTTTATGTTTTAAAAAAAGTTTGTTTAAAACAACAATAATATTGTTAAGTAAACTAAATTAACAAAAATACCATAATTTAATTATTTTTATGAAGTTTAAAGTTTTAAACACTTAAAATATGAAATATAAATAGGATTTTATTTCTAATGTTTCCTTAAAAATAATTATAATTACAACTAAAAAATTTAATTACGGCAACTAAGTAAAGGATTTTCTTTTATTTGCAAATTTTTTAAAACTTTTCTGTTAACCTTCTCACTTAAAGGATTAAGTCAACCAAATAATAATGTTTATTAATTTACACTACAATTTTAAATAAACTGTCAGGAATTTATATTTTGTAGACTAATTGAAACTCCAACACTATAATAGTAGGCATTCAAACATATACACACATATGAACATACCAAACAAACAATAAAACAATTGCTGCAACAAATAACTAACTGTCAACTGACACTAAATAAATTAACTTTTGTCGTATTATACAATTATCATCAGGGAGCGAGTTATAGAGTATGATATACAAAACGAAGATACAAGGAAGAAAGAGGAAAAACTAATTGCAAAAGTTTAGCATACAATTGAAAATACATACATACACACACACACACTCAAATACATACATAGAGGACTAATATAAATTTTTTGGTACATCACCCACATTTAAGTTTCAGGGGGGAAAATGAATTAAAGGAGCATATTTGTATAAACCACAAACACATATACAGTTAGACAGAAAGACAGACAAAACTAAAGCTATAAACTGTGTGTAGAAATTGTCATTTCTATGATTTTCCACTATTGCCACAAAATTAATTGCAAAACAGGCTGACAATCAGAGGGGCGTTAGTTAATATTTATGTTTAAATGGCAGCAGTAGCAGCAGCGCCAACATCACGTGCCTCAAAGACTCAATAATACAACAAAATGAAAATAATTATAATAATAAAATATAATTAAATTTATTGAAACGTAATTAATTTTATAACTAAAATGACCTTAGAATATTTAATTTATTTTATTTGATTATATCTCCTTCAAACAAATATTTAATGTTGTAAAAAAATATAATAATTTAATCAAATAAATTAAAAATTTCTTTAAATAAATATTTTAAATATTTTATGTGATAATCCACCCTTAAACTTATAATAAATATTTCATTTTAAATTTGTAATTTTAGTTTAAAAAAAGGATATCTAATACATCCGCCATTCCTTGAAACTATGTGAACCTTTATTAGTGTAAAACTATTTTAGTTTTTGTTCATTTATATTGGACTTTTGGTTAGTTTGAAAGAATTTTTTAAATTTATTTTATGTAGACTTATTATGGTTGTTGTTTGAAATACTTTTTAAGGCTTTTAGTTGTTGTTTAAAAACTATAGAATTTTGGGGTGTAGGAGAGTGAAACTTAAAAGCTGTTTATCATTTATAAATTTTTTTTTTCTAATTTTTGGACTTTTTGGATCCTGGGATTCAAATGATTATAGCTTTTAGTTAATTTGTCGGTTGAATTGGCGTTTATGAAGCCCTTCAATAACTGGTATATAAATAATACATATCAAACGATTGGAAATCCTTTCGAGAATTTTGAAATTGAAATTCAGCAAAATCGGTTTGTAAATAATGGAATAATGCCTAAAAATCCGGGTACTTTTTTCGAGTTTCTGAGTGCTGTGTTGACTCTTGCGACTTTGTTTTTAAGGAAAATTGGACATTTTTTTCCTAATTTCTTTTTAAAG
>MINK01190468.1:0-12223 GCA_001735545.1 Phormia regina | reverse complement strand
TGAAATTGTATTTTTGTCTATGTACTATATACATACATACTATGTATGTTTGTATATATAAATATTAGGATAGTCCTTAATTTGCTACAAGGTATCAAATTTTTTTTAATTTTCATTGAAATGAACTTTAATTAATTAAAAGAAATTAATTTAATTTAAAAAAATTTTCATTTGCGTTATCAAAAATTATAAAATTTTCAAGGTAGCCAGATATTTTTAAAAGAAAACCAGCAGTTGACATTTTTTTAAGCCGATATACACAGATGGACAAAAGTCACCGTCAGTAAAATATATTTTTTATTAAAAGATATCAGAAATCATTTTATTAAGAAGTGTTTTTGCCATTATTTTTTATTACATCTTGCAAACGATTCTGCATCGAATGTACCAGTTTTTTTTTTTGTAATATCTGGTTCAATTTTCTGCCATTTCTCCAGAAGTATTTTTTTAGCATGCTTTTGGAAGTAATCTCTCGAATTTTTCGATCCAAATGGTCCCATAAATGTTCGATTGGGTTGAGATCCGGTGATTACGGGGGTGTCTTTAGGGTGGGTGTGGGGGTATTGTACAAGACCCACAAGTGAACTATTTCTGCCGTGTGCTTGGGATCA
The DNA here is from genome assembly GCA_001735545.1 of Phormia regina. NCBI lineage: Eukaryota > Metazoa > Arthropoda > Insecta > Diptera > Calliphoridae > Phormia > Phormia regina. The sequence goes on along the minus strand of MINK01190468.1, from coordinate 11,612 downwards.
TTGTCATGTTAGAAGTAGTAGTCGGATTCAATTCCAAGTTTTTGAACACTTTTCTGTAAATTATCTTTAAGAATATTAAGATAAAGTGTTTTGTCCATAGTTTCTTCGATAAACACGAGCTCCCCGACACCAGCGGCTGATATACACCTCCATACCATTACTCCAGCACCTCCGTGTTTAACAGTAGTCTGTATATGCTTCTCTAGTAAAGCCTCGCCCTTCTTCCATGTTAAAATACGTGAGAAGATAACTTTCTTCCAAATTGTGTATCCTTGCTTATACGCTCTCTTTTGCAAACGAAAATCGCTTCATTTGGTTTACCTTGCTTATCTGTGGTTTCTTTTGTACAAACTCTTGCTGTATAATCAAAATTATTTAGCACTCTGCGAGAACGGAAAACCGTACCCTTCACCATTGCAGCAATTTCTGAAGACAGAGTTTTGGGCTCTTTTTTATTATGTTAATAATTTGACGCTTTTCTCGGATATATAGTACCGCCGGTCGGCCACTTCTTGCTTGATATACAAACTCTGTATCATTTTTAAAGCGATTTATTATGCCCGTAATGTGGCCGATTTACTAAAGAACATATTTCCCGTATAGATTTATTTTGGTTATACGCATTTAAAAAAAAATTCTTTCTTCAATTGCAAATAGCAAATATTCTCTTAGGTAAACGGTATAAATTGATTGAATTTCTATAGCCGCACAAAAAATCGATTCTGTTAAAAATTTAGGTGAAATTTTCAGTGAGTATCAATGCTCAAATTCTCCTAATAATAACATTTAATTCTTTGGCCAATTTTTTTTTTATTTTTTTGGGAAAATTATTAATAATTTTAGCTCTCTTTCTTTCAACATGGTTGTTATTAAAAAAATTACTGAACTATTTATCAAAGATATCTAAATCAAAAAAATAAATATTGCTTCTGAATAATGTTATGAGGTGAAACGTATGTTAAGATTTTTGCGATCGCACTCCTTATATAGAAGTGTATATAACAATTAAAGTAAATTATGTATTTACTAAAGTAAAACACACACACATAAATAAACCTACATTCTATTTACATACATATGTATATATTTTATTAAGTAAATAACATGATGTATTACATGATGAATTTTGTTATTTTTGCTGTTGTAGTAGATGATGACCCTGGTTTATTTCTATTATTATTAAATAGTTAAATTTAAAAGAAGTATTTTATTAACTACTACGTTTATACGATAGTTGTTTGTAAATAAAGAACTTACTCTTTATACCATCAATAACATACAAATATAAATCTCAAATCAAAGATCCCCTCAACTCAAATCAAAGCTAAGAGACTGCTGAAATTACCTTAATATGCTGCTAGAATACCGAAAAAATGAATCACTAAATAAATATCTGGAAAATCTAGATACTACCTCGTATTCGAATAACTCACTATGCCCGGGTTCACACAGCAATTTTTTTTGCCGCAATTCTGAGTTTATAGGTGAGAGAGGTGAAGAGAATTCTAAACTTTTACATTCTCTTTACCTCTCTCGTCTGCNNTGATGACCCTGGTTTATTTCTATTATTATTAAATAGTTAAATTTAAAAGTAGTATTTTATTAACTAATCACTAAATAAATATCTGGAAAATCTAGATACTACCTCGTATTCGAATTACTCTCTATTTCAAGCTACGAAAAATCTGAAAAGACCAGTTACAAGTAGACCTCTTCTACGTAATATAAGATTCGAGAGATCGTGATGCTATGGTTAATTTAAACTCCAAAAAAGCACCAGGTATTGTCAAAATTAGTAACAAGATGGAGCTACCTTGGATAGCAATAAGAATAATAATATTTTTAATGCTGCTATATTACGACTTGAATATTATCCACTAGCATGGAAGGTCTCATTGGTCACAATGATTCCTAAGCCTGGAAAAGGTCACACTAAAGTAGGGTCGTATAGGCCCATTAGTCTATTGTTAAATATATCAAAGCTACTTGAAAAGCTATTGATGAACAAGTTTAAACCGTTATTGAGTCGAATTATATTCCAATACATTATTTTAGTTCTGTAGAAAAACTTAGAACCATAGAACAAACACACATACTTGTTAATATTATATCTAAGACGTTCACATAATTTCGGCGGCGCAAATTAAACTAATTCGACGGCGGTAAAATTTTCGGATGAAATTTATTAAATACTACATTGTGCCGCTCGAATGCTCCCCGTCTACAAAAAACTTGAAGTCATTGAAATAGAAGAGAGGATCAATTAATAATTAATAAATGATGAAATTTATTATTAATTGACTTTTATACATTTTATTATCCTTAATTTTAATAAATGAACATTAAAAAAATGAATGAACAAAAATCTTTACATATTATCTTTACATTGCGAAGAGATTTGTGCAGCTTTCTGGTCAAAATTTTTAGATTTATAATGTTCGAGGATATGTTAAGATAAGTTTAGGACGTAAAAAAATTCTTGGTTTGGCAAGATTTATGCAGTTGAGAAAAAGAAGTTTTTTTTATTACAATGCGCTTAATAAGTACCGAAAAATACAACAAAGAATGTTTGCAGAGAAAACTTTTTCTTTTCATAAGAGAGCGCAGTGAGTCTATATATTTTTTGGATCCGATTTGGCACTATGTTACTACCTAAAAACGCTATGGAGTGATGTCAAAACAATAAGATAGTTTTTGTACATACTTTGTACTTAAAGTGTTTGTACTAAAAGTGGTCAATTCTCTAAATTATCTGTAGCTGAGACCAGTGGAGAGATATTGGATTTTTGAGAAAAGAGAATTAAATAGGACAAAAGAGATGTCCAAAATGTCGAAGCATTTAAAAGGAGATGGGCAGACTGTTACAAAAAATGAAAGGGGTACCAAAAAAGGTCCATAGCCTTTTGTATCATTAAATCCTGTCCTTCTTTATCCTGTCCGAGATTTATTTGAAGAAATTTCATTTTTATAATGCTTTTCTGCGTGCATTAACAAGCACGCTGTACTACCAATATGGTGTCGAACATTTATGGATCCAATTTCTTGACAAAGTATACACCTCATTTCCCCTTTACATTCCTTGCATTTGTGTCCCGGATTACAACACTTTCTGCATAGATTAGATCTATCTGTGCCTTTGCACTGATTGGTAATGTGACCCTGTTCCAGACAGCGGAAACACTGCTTTATTGTAACTTTACTCCTCACACTATACATAACCCATCCGACTCTTACTCTCCTTGCGTGGAGTAGTTGAGCTGCAAGATGCTCAGGAAGTTGAACAATGGCCTGTTTGGTTCTCCCAAAACGACGTTCTAAAATTAAATACTTTGAACGTTGTGGGTTCTTCAACTTTGGTCACCTCCATTAGAGCTTTCACTAGATCGACACTCTCTGTTGACTCATCCATATCTTTTATGTCTAGGACTTGGCTTTTGGTAACTTCTCTAATCATTACATCCTCGCCAAGCGTATTACCTATAGCTTGACCTTCACCTTTTTTAAATTTTACAAGCAACTCTCCAGTTTTGTTCTTCTTTGCCTTGTATCTCCACCCCTATATCACCTGGGTTGATTTTCCTCTTCATCTCCTTTATAACATAAGCGTATGATTCAGTTGAACTAACTTTAATGGTTATAGCTTCTCCATGTTCACGCATATTGTGAAGTTTATCATTTTTTCTCTTTCTTGTCTTTCGGTGGCTAATGCTATGCCATTCGTTTGACGCAGCGTGAGTATCTGTGGTATTTATGACTTCACGGGTCTATAAGGCTTTGACCATTTCCGATGTTTTCGCTATTTTTCTCTTCCTTTCTTGTACTGGAGAGACTGAGTCTACTTGATCGGCCTTAGACTGTATTTGTTTATGTGACTTGTTCACAACAACTGGATTAACTATCGCTTCTTTGTATTCTCTTAATTGTTGATACAGTGCATTACTGTGGGTTCGTAATTGTCCCGACACACTTTTCTGTGGTGATCTTACAATTACCGGAGCTTCTTTTAAAGGAGTTGTCTTCCTTGTTAGTTGGTTTGTTTTTGGGTCGTTGTAGTTATTACTTACTACTATCTATCTATCTACATCTATCTATCTACTATAATCTACATATCTATCTATCTTCTATCTAATCTATCTATCTAATCTATCTATCTATCTATCTATCTATCTATCTATCTATCTATCTATCTATCTATCTTATCAATTTTTATAATAATACAATATTATTTATAATTCTAAATCATATACTATTATTAACAATCTTTCAATCAGCTGTTAAAGTGAAAAGAGTGGCCAGATTTTTTTATTTTAAGTTAAAATTATTTACTGCAATTTTATAATAAATAATAAAATTTAAACTTCCGTTGAAATTTGGCAACATTCTGCAGAAATAGTTTTAAAACTATTAAGCAAATTTCAAGAATTTTTACTTTTTTTCTTAAAAAAAAAGAAAAAACTAAAATAAAACTTAAATGTTTTTTATGGAATTTCTGCAAAACAATTTTGTCATTTTTATAAAGTTATTCTAAGAATTTCATTTTTTAAAAGCAACTAAATACATAGTGATATGTTAAAACATTAATTATGTCTTTACTTAAGTAAATATATACTTATTAAGGTATAACTTCTTTTAATCTATTTTAAATGCTAATGAAAAACAAATGCCTTTTTGTCTTTCTATTTTCTTTGAGCAGGAAAATTTACATCAAGTTTTCTTAGAAAAAATTTATTAATTTTTCTTGTTTTTTTTCTGCAAACGATTCCATTATTTTAGCTGGTTAAAAGAAGTAAAAAATTTTGGCCCTTGTTGCTGGTAAATTCAAATTTTCTTTTTCTCAACATAGTTTTCTTTCTTTCTTATCATTTACAACTTCAATTGATGTCTGTCTGTCTGTCTATCTATCTTTCTTTCTGTCTGCCTTAGTGACTGTTAGTTGTTTTTAAATTCTTGTGCCAGAGACTTTTTGTTCAAAAAATCTTTAAAAACATTTTTAGGTCTTAAATTTTTCTTCTTGTTTTTTTCTCTTTCTAAAATATTTTTCCATGTTTTATTCACACTCACATACACACATACTTGGCTAAAGAAAATAGAAAGAGAAAAAAATGTACACATTTCGCATTTTTATGGAAGAAGAAGCAGCAGCAGATTGAAATGAACCCAGAGATGATAACAATCTTGACACGTGTTTGCTGCTATTATTGGAATTTTTAATAAAAGTTTTAGGATTTTGATTTTATCTTTATGTAGCTGTTAAGTATGCTAATGCCAAAAAATATATATATTTTTTAAATGTCATTGCAAGAATTTATGTAAAATTTATTGTTGTCAAGATTGATAGTCATAGCAAAATATTTACTTTACGAAAGAAATTTATTATAAAACGAGCTGATTGACCTGGCGTTGCACAAGTTTTATTGAATTAAAAATTTTATATGAAAAATTTAATTTGAATTTTTATTTTAACACCAGACTTCTGAAAAAGGAAATTTTTTAGATCTTGAAACCGTCATATTCTTGAACCGAAAAGAAACATGAATCTAATACCCTAATGATCAATATTTGTATTAAAATTCCTTGAAATCAGAGATTCAATTGCATTTTGATATGGAGTCCGTCTTGACATTGAATCACTGACTTCGAAATACTTTAAAAATATAATAGACTCATCATATGAACGAAAAAAGTACAATAAAGTCTGCTAATGGATTTTAATTAACTTAGAAACATGTGTCTAAATTAAAAATTATAGAAAATTCAAAAAGTACTATCAGAACAAAAAGGTACCATAAAATTCCCTCTTATGGTTGTAGTTCCATATATCTTAATATCTCGTTTCAATGTTAAATATAATAGGAAATTCAAAAAGTACTATCAGAAGAACAAAAACGTACCAGAAAATCTCCTGTTATGTATTCACATTCACTTAGGAACACATGTCCTTTTTTTCATATTTCTAGGTTCATAAATATAGAGAATTCTAAAAGTACCATAAGAAGAACGAAAAAGTATCACAAAGTCCTCTCTTCTGAAAATCTCCTCTTGTACTTAAAATAATTTTTTTTTTTTTAGGTTAAATATTATAGAAAATTCAAAAAGTACCATTAACTAAGGACCCCTTGTTCTTAAATTCACTTAGGTTCATAATTATAGAAATTTGAAAAAGTACCATTGGAAGAACCAAAAAAGTCTCCTCTTATGAATTCTCATTAACTAAGAACAACATATCCCTATTTTCATGTTTCTAGATTCATAATTATAAAAAATTCAAAAAGTACCCTTAGAAGAAAGTACCACAAAGTCCTCCCTTGTGAATTCTTTCGAGCATTAGACATTGCGTATTTAATTCCATGTTTCTAGGTTAAATATTATAGAGAATGCAAAAAGTGCCAATAGAAGAAGAAAAAAGTACCACATAGTCCATCCTCTTGAATTCTTACCCACCACAAATTCTTCTCCTGTGAATTCTTATCTACATAGGACTAGAATTTCTTAATTTCATTTTTCTATGTCTAATGTAATTGAAAATTTATTATTAAGTTCGAACAAAATGTAATTTTCCGCTTTTACCCCCCTTTTTGGTACTTTTTTGCAACCATCGAAGTATCAAAAATTGTATTCCAATAAATTTCTAAATTGTAGTGGTATCCCATATTAAAATACTTCTATTAATATTTCAATAGTAAAAGAAAATGTTTTATGAAAAAGTACCAAAAATAGTAACGATTTTTACCCCTAAAACTGCTGATTTTCAAAAAAAAATATAGTTTTTTTAGTATTAAAAAATCCGGCCTTTTTGAATTTATATTCATAGAAATAAAATAGTGTTAAATCATATTATACTCTTTGAAATATGAATTTTAGTTAAATGTAACCCGGCTGACAGTTGATTTTAAGCTGACGTCGAGATATTTTAACCCAAGCCACCGCCGCCGATGAAATTGATCGGCTCTGGTCTCTTCACCATACTTAAATATGTAAACAAATAATTTTGCATTTCGCCTACACTTTTTTGTTTTTTATATATATTATATACATATTTATAATTTTAAATTAAATTTAAATACAATAAAAGAAAATAAAATAAAAAATACTTTAATATTTAAATTAATTTTTAATTAAAATAATTCAACGGCTTCATTTAATGTTGCTGCTGATGGCTGCTACAAACAATGGGTGTTTGTGAAAAAAACTAAAAAAAATTTTAATTACAAGTTTTCCCTATTTGAAGCATATAATAAATAATAAATCCAAACAATTTATAATATACTATAGAAAATAAATTAAATTACAACACAAATGAAAAGCAAATTATTGAAGCAAAAAAACTAAAAAGAAAAAAACAAAAAATAATAATAAAACTGGGCGTCAAGCAACCTGTGAATAACAACACATGTGTCAGTTTTGTTGCCATAAAGAAACTCAAACGTATGGTTTATTTTAAATTTTTATTGAATAATGACTATGTAATCATTTGGAAATAGTATTACTATGTAATTATATATTTAAAATAAAACTATGTTTAATGCAAAAAAATACAAATTTCATAAAACATCATTAGCATATTAAATAAATTACAAGGTGTTTCAAAACAATTATATTTTTCTAGGATTAGGGCAAATTAATAAATGACATTTTATTACAAAATATTGTAGAGGAATGGATAATAGAAAAGTTTTATTATATTTATTATTAAATAAATTTAAAGTTGCCATATGGTTGCATTATATAGTTGCATATTTATTTAGTAATAAATTTAATTTTATTAAAATATTTTTCTTCTTTAATTTTTTAACTGACTAATTCTCTTTGCATTTTTTAATTAAATTTGCGATTTATTTTTATGACTTTAAATAGCAACTTATTCAACTTTAATACATATCATCCATACACCTGTCTAGCAGCTATATAATATATATTTTATTCTTTTACATATTAAGCTTAAATTTATTTTTCATCTAAAATGTTTTACAAATTTGAAAGAAAAATAAAAACTTGTTCATTATTTACAAAAGTTTTAACTTTTTTTAAAATAAAAATAAAGCAAATCTTGTAATAATATTTTTTTATAAAGATTCAGTCTATTCTACAGTTTAGTCTATATTATATTCTATAGTCTAGTCTATAATGTATTCTATAGTCTAGTCTATATTCTTTTCTATAGTCTAGTCTATATTATATTCTATAGTCTGATATATACTCTTTCCTATTGTCTACTCTATATTCAATAGCCTAGACTATATTATTTTCTGTAGTCTATTCTATAGTATAGTCTACATTCTACTCTATAGTCTAGTCTATATTCTATTCTATAGTCTAGACTATTATACTCTATAGTCTACAGTTTAGTCTATATTGTATTCTATATCCTATTCTATAGTCTAGTATGTAGACTGGTCTATATTATATGCTGTAGTCTGTCTATATTCTATAGTCTAATATATACTCTTTTCTATTGTCTACTCTATATTCTCTAGTCTACTGTATATTCTATAGTCTAGACTACATTCTTTTCTGTAGTCTATTCTATATTTTACTCTATAGTCTAGTCTATATTGTAGTCTATATTCTATTCTATAGTCTAGTCTAAAATGTATTCTATAGTCTAGTCTATTTTCTCTTCTATAGTCTAGTCTATATTCTTTTCTATAGTCTAGTCTATATTCTATTCTATAGTCTAGTCTACGTTCTATTATATAGTCTAGTCTATATTCTATTCTTTAGTCTAGTCTACAGTTTATCTGCTCATCTAAACGTATATGTTTCACCATTGTTTGCCTTGAAAAATACTTCACCCCTTTCATTTGTTATCCTGCTATCCCAGTCACAGGGCCAGGCATTAAAATCGACCCCGTCCTTTACAATATTGTACAAGTCTTTCGTAGTCAGATAATGGTATGTTTGGAGACATATAGCTACTGTAGATAAATATTCTCCCAATCTTTGCTCTAAGAAATCTTTCTTCTGGCTGCTTTGAGCCTTCCTCTATGGGTTATACTTATATAGAATTTCATTGAAATCATTTTAACATGGAATCACTGATTTCGAAATGCTTTAAAAGTATGAGAGAAAAAGCTCCACAGTCCCCAAATAAATACAAAATCCTGCACTGAAGATCAGATATCCTTAATTTTATGTTGCTAAGTTCATAATTATAAAATACCACAATATAGACTATAGAATAAACTATAGAATAGACTACAAAATAGAAACTATTATAGACTGGAGTGTAAACTAATAGATAGAAAATACTATAAATTCGAATATAATATGTAAAATGTACATTTAATTATTTGATGCACTGTAGAGCTTAAAAAGCTATTTTTCTTCAGCAGCAGCAGCAAATCATTATATATTACACATGTAGATATATACATATGTATGTGTGTAAAAAAAGCGTAAATATATCTCGTAACATCAAATAAGGCATTAGAATTTTTCTATCATTAACTAAACAAAAAATTATGTAATAAAAAAATACAATTTTACTCTATAAATTTTGCAATAAATTAGCTATAGAATATAAACTGGTTTTTAAAACTTTTTTCAACACTTTTAATGGCACAAATACTACATATCTACTATGTATGTGTAAGGAAATTTAAAGTATTTTGCTTACATAGGCGTTTTAAATTTTTTTCTTTTATAAAAAAAATTTACAAAGAAATGATATTTGAGTTTGTGCTTTAAAAAAAGCTTTATCAGCTTAAAATTAAGATTTAGTTTTAAATTATATTTCTTTAAACAAATAAACATTAAAGCAGAATATGAGATTTTATTTTCAAGGCAAAAACATAAAAAAACCAAATAATGGTAATTAGAGAAAGAAATTAAATTGTCATCAATTTAACAAGGAATGTTTGATATTATAAATATTTTTTTTAAATTATTTATAGATATCATTGAGAAAATTTCAAAATATTAAGAATTTTATTAAATTTTAGCAGCAAATGTCTGTAAAAATCTATTAAAAAAAGAGCTTATTTTTATTGCTTTATAGTTTATTTATAATAACAATTCAATTTTCTATATTTAAATTTAGTAGAGAAAACAAATGAACTTATTTTTACTTTTTTTTTACTTTAATTAACGTTTTTATTTTAAATGGTAATAGGCAACATTGCCTTTGTTTACATTTTCATTGTTTATAAAGTTGCCATATGATGAAGAAAATCCCGAGTTTTTTTTTCTCTTATGAATAATTTATATTTTATTATTAAATTAAATATTTTATTATTAAATTAAATTAAAATCAAAAAATTATTAAAGAAAATTGTAATTATATTATTTTTTTTATTAAAATTTAACACACAAATTACTTGTCACATCAATTATATTTTGTCAATATTCCTATAAATCCCGTTAATGCAACAACTATTTATATACATGCATACAAACAAACATACAAACAAGCTGCTGGCAGTATTAATTTTTTTCCTATAAATCTTTTATTGCAGCCATCATAATATAATTCTTGTTAAATGAAAGCAACAACAACAAGCAACATTTTAACATGAGATTTGTCTCTTCTCTTCTGTTTTGTTTTTTTTTTTATGTATATATTCATCTTATATGAAAACCCGGAAATTATAGTTGGAAAAAAATATATGTTTATGTAATTTTTTTTCCTGTTGTTAAAGCATCCATATGCTTCTTCTATAAATTGAACTTTAAATCCAGCAGAAGCTGCAACACACCCCAAAAAAGGGGAGAGAAAAACATTTTTTTGTTGTTCAATATTTATCCTGTTTATTATGTTATTGTTGTTGTTGTTATATTCTATACACATATTATGGAATTGTAGATTTAATACTGGGTGTTTAGTTTACAAATTTTATAGTAAATGTACATATATGGAATACTTTTTTATTAGTTTTTAGTTTCTTTTTGTTGTGTTTTTATTAGATTTAATGCTGCTATATATTACATATATTTGCCATCATATGTTGATGGCAGGTTCTTTTACATTTTATTATTATTATTTTTTTCTTTCTAGGAAAAGTATTAGGCAGGTTTCTTGAAAGAATTCGGTTCAAATTAAGAAATTGTAATATTTTTATATTATTCGATTTTTTTGTTATAAAAGTTTGCAACACTATCATTGTTTACAGCTAAAAATTTAGCTATGTTGCCATATGGATAATAAAAAAACAGGTTTATATGTAAATAGATAGACTGTAGAATGAATATTGACTAGACTTTGAAATATTTTATAGACTAGACTATGAACTAGACTTAATATAAAGTCGGTGTTCACACACAGCATTTTGTTTTTGCCGTTATTTGGGTGTTGGCTTTTGTATCATAAACATATTTTCCACATTTTCTCGATCATTACGTAGGGTCTACACGAGACAGTTTTCTATCATAACAAATAACAGACTTACTGCATTTTTTTTATATCAATATATATGGGACCACGTAGATAAAATTTTATTATAAAACACTTTTTTTTTCATTGAGGAATTTTGTCAAAATTTAATGCTCACATTTGTTTTATTTTCAAATTTCATTTTATTTTTTCGTGTTATTTTTGCTTTAAATAATTATTTTATAGAGATTTACATGATGAATTGCACTTTTTCTTAATAAAGATAATAAAAGTCTGCAAATTA
>MINK01190464.1:0-10375 GCA_001735545.1 Phormia regina | reverse complement strand
ACTTATTAATTTCAATGTATTGCAAAAGTCATTATTATCCAAGTGAATAGTAACTAGTTACATTATCGGTTATAAATAAGTACTGAAAGATGAAAGAGTAAACAGATGATATATTTTTTAAATTTATTTATTAAAAACATACATTAAAATTGAACACTATAAGTTAAAACTGAATTGTCGAAATTAAATTTTCGTTCGACATAGAAAAACAAGTAATTAAAGTATTTTTATGTGTTACCGACTCTAATTCTTATAAATTAAATGAAAAGATTGATAAAAAATAATATTTCCAAAAATCGGATATCAATTTATTACATATCAGCATCTGTAACTACATGCCATTACCAACTTTTTGCTGGGATTTTATTCACAAATTCGTCAAAATAGTAATTTTGCAATATACTTTAAGCATTTCGATAATGGGAAATAATAAAAACAAAATATTTCAGTGCTTTTTGTGGAAAATTTAGCGTTTTTTATATAGTTTCCGTAAAGTTCAGCGTTGTCAAATTTGAAAGTTGACAACGCTGAACTTAATATCTCCACAGCTGTTGATCGTATTAAAAAGTATTGATTTCGCTCAAAACTTATTGTTTTCACCTCAATGAAAACATACATAATATAAAATGTGTTGAATTAAAATATGAAATAAGTTAAAATGCTAATTATTTATTAACTCTTTCGGCTTTAATGCGGGAATTTGCGTCATTCACTAACATTAAAAAAAAACTAATGACTGGAATTCCGGCTGATATTAACAACAATTTGTTTTAGCTATTAACTATTTTTGTTCTTTCTTTGGAAGTAGTGAGAGTTGCTATAGTGCTAAAATACTTACACTGAGAATCACATGAGAATTACCGCTCTTAATTTTGATATGAAAAAACTATGTGATTCTCTCGGTAACTACATTTGTGATTCTCACGTGCGGCCGAAAGGGTTAATATGTATATTATTACAAACTTTTAGAATGAACCCTCATAATGAACCTCAACTTTAAAGTATTTTTTCTTTGTTATTTCGGTGTAACGGAAATTAATAACTTAATTTACACATATTTTAAAAATCTGTTATGATAACAAGAGTTTCCTATTAAATAGCAGACACTTCATATTTTAATGTTTTTAAATAAACTAATAACCAGGGCAACCAAAATTATTCCTCAAAACAGTTAAAATATTCGATTCAAATTGTAAAATATGCCCTTATATGGCTAAATGCAAAATTATATTCTTTCAACAGTAAAAATTTATAGATTTTTATAAGAAATTGAGAAACTATTTTTTCGTCCTCAACTTAAAAATATTCAAAATATGCGATTTTAATTCTTGAAATATTCATATTCTATAGATTCTGTTATACTGTTAAGGTCAAAGTAAAATTATCTGAAACGAATGAACTACTTTTTGGTATTTTTTTGGTATCCCTTCTAGTATCTGTTTTCAAGTGCTTCACACTTTAATATCTCATTAAACAATTAATATTAATTTCTTAAAAACTAAATTTACTTTTTCTATATAAATAGCAGCAATGAATAAACTCCAGAGATAGTATACGAAATCATATCAAACTGGTAAAAATAAAATGTTTACATCTTATAAAGTCTTTATAATATTTTCAATTGTTTGTATAAAAATTAAAACAATTTACTGTAGTGACAATTTATATACATCGGATCAGAAAAATGTTTACTTCATTGATAATGAACAAAAGGTAACGTATCTTTTATAATTTAAAGTAATAAAAAAATTTAATAAAATAAATTAAAAAATTATAGTATTCTTGGTTTGATGCTTTGACGAAATGTGTCGATATGAAAATGAGTCTGCTCACAATTGAAACTAAAGAAAAATCGGATGAAATAACGTCTTTGTTAAAGAAAGAAATTAAAAATGTAAATCCCTTATGGATTGGAGGCGTTGCTAATGGTAAAGATCGCCAGTATGTTTGGATTTCTAATGGTCATAGTGTCAGTTTTACTAATTGGTATCAAGGAGAACCTGACTTTTATAATAATAATGAATATTGTCTTCAAACTGGTTGGTCTGATAGAATCCAATGGAATGATCATGAATGCCATAAAACATTTGGTGTAATATGTGAATATAATCAGGAAGAGAAAGAACTTCAAAGTAAATTGCATGAAGCAGAAGCAAAACTACAACAACTTCATAATGAACTAGATAAAAATCAGGCCCAATTAAAACTGGAATTGGACAAAGAATATCAACTTCAAAAGGAACTGGATAATAAACAAGAAAAATTAAAAGACGAATTGGCCAAAGAGCAACAACTTGAAGAGAATTTAAATAAGATTGAAAAAGATCTACAAGAGGAATTGCTTAAGGAGGAACAACTTCAAGTGAATTTGAATAGGACTCAATTATTATTAGAGTGGTTGCTGGATAATAAAAGACCTCAGTTCAACAATTATGAGGAAAATAAAGGAATACGCAATACATTCGTAAATATTAATTGAAAAAGTGTAATAAATTGTAAAACTAAAATATGGAAAGTTAAAAAAAAATAAATATTAAAAAGTTGGCTACAAAAATGTACCCCTTATTTCCTAAATCCCTTCAGCACACTTGGAAAAAAATGCCCATACAAATTTTAGAAAAACAAAAATAATTTACATGAAAAATTTTTCAAAGTGAGGGAAAGTGCTTAACAAAATAATGCCCTTAATATTAAATTAAACAATTTTAAAAGCTGTTTTGTTGAGACGATTTATTAATTACACAGGGAAACTCTAATCAATTTGGATACACGGTATACATAAGTACTAAGCCTCTAGTCCTATTTCTTCGAGTTGGCTTTAGTTCTCGCGACAAAATTAAGGAAGACAAAATCACCCGAAGTTACAGCTTTCTTTTTTTTTAAGTTTAGATTCTACCCCTGGAATAAATATATGACGAGACCAAATTTGAAATTAAAAAAACGGCTTCTTATATCCAAAAATTTCACTACTTATTTGTAATCTAAAACGTAACTATTTCATCTTATTTCAACTTATAACGATTTCAGCAATACTTTAAAATCAAGGTTTTTGAAAAGTTCTTGTATTGTCACATAAATAATAGCTTGAGGTAATTGCCTCTAATGTCATCATCGTATTTTTTGTAATGAATTTTTCCGTTTTTGATATAACCACAAAATCTGATAAAAAAGCCTATTGTATAAACCTTTATAATTTAATTTGTAACTCATTTCATTTCTCAGACTAGGAAAATACTATTTAAAACGATATACACGATGTTAGTAGTACATTAGCTATTTATTTTATAGACATTTTTACCAAAGATCTAAAAAAACAAATGACCAATGGTAGAATGATGTTATTATTTGAGTGTTGGCATAACGTTTTAATAGAAGAACGTATCACGTTTTGCCGTTGGTATTTTTCTGCCTAAATTCATTATGTTTTCTTTCTGAATTAATAATTCTTAAAATTAAAAACTTGAACATATTTATATCAGCAATATTTTTATTTTTTTTACACTTTTTGATTAATATTAAAAATTAAATCCCGAAATGATCTTCCTTCGGGCAGTAAATTCTCAAACATTTCTTTTAATTCATTTTTCTTTTGCTCTTCTTTAAATTTTACATCCATTTCATCTTGACAATGACGATAACGACTGTATTCGCACATAAAACCAAATTGTTTAGAACACACATGATCATTCCATTCCATAGTATTAGTCCAGCCCGTTTGAGCACAATATTCATTATTGCCAGCAAAATCTGGTTGTCCATTAGCCCAGTTGGTGTAAATAAACTTTTTACCCGTTGCAATCCAAACATATTGTCGGGGATTGTCTCCATTAACTACACCACCAATCCATAGAGGAATTCTTTTACCAAAAACATCAGTTAATAAGGCATTAATATCCTGAGATTTCATTTTTGTATCAATAGTTACCAAACTCATATTCATGCTGGCACATTTGGCCAAAGCATCATACCATGTAAACTGGAATAATTATTTGAAAGGAATTAATTGGGGTATTCACAAAGTGTGCTATCATGTCGTGTTGTCATAAGTCATAAAATTTTTCTATGAATAAAAAATAGGTGTTATTGCTTTTCTTTTGTAAAAATTTATGACATTACGACAATACGACATGATAGCACACATTGTGAATCCCCCAAATATAAAAATTCAAATCGAAAATATTATAAAGTAAGTTTACCTTTTGTTCACTTTCTATATAGTAGACTTGTTTTTGAGAAGATGTAAATAAATTTTCATTACATTTGATAAATTGAAATTTTACAATAAAAATTATACAAATTCCTAAGAACGGCAACGTTTTGTTCATTTTGTTTATTTGAAATACTTTTTAATACTAAATTATTTTAAAATATATACTTTTGAACTTGGAAGAAGAATGTATGTTTATCAATTTTTAATTTCTTAAACAAATACATATTTAGCACGATAATACTTTTGTACTTAAATCTTTTTTTTTTTTTTTAACAAAATGTTTCTCTTAATATAAAATTATAGTTTATATTTTATAATTTGCTTGTGATAAAATATTTCAATTGAGTGATTCCATTTTAAAACAGACGGATGTCTATTAAATTCACTTTAAATTTTAAAATTCTGATAGTTTTTCTTTTCACAATTCTTGTTCACTACAATCATTGTTTATAATTCATAGAGTAACATATAAAGACAAAATTCTCGATTGACAATTAAACAAAATTTTTATTTTGTATAAAAAAATGGGTTTTTATTTTCTTTTGGCAACAACAAAATATATTTCATAACATTTATTTTGTTGTTGTTAGGTTTTTGAGAACCGACTTAAGTTTTTGACGATGAGTTTCATATCTTATTATTCTTTGTTTATAACATAGAAAAGAAAATATTGATCTATTAAAAAAATATGACAGTTATGACAGAAAATATTCACAGTTAACACAAACAAATGTATTTCGTTTCTAACATATATAAAATTTTGAAAATAATTCGTAGCGACTTTTATTGAAATCGGAAATAACAAATCCGAAAATAACATTTTTGTCCTTTTGGATCTGGAATTACTCAGCTGCAACTTGATTTATAATTTTTCAATGTGTTTTACCGCAAAAAAAAAAGAGCTTTAAGTATTGTATGAAACGGGGGAACTCCCTTGAGCTTAGATAAGGCACAAAAAATACAAAGTCTTAAATAAATTTAAAAAATTTCGAAAATACTTGAAATTAAAAGGTTTTTTGACAAAATAAATATTTTCTTAACAATTTTGCTTAAAAAAAGGTCAATAGCATTGTTTTGATGATAAAATATTAATATTACAGATTCTCTATAAACGAAAAATAATTTAATTAAAAATAAATTTTTAATTCCTAAAGTACGGCGAATAAAATTAGTATTAATGAGTGATATTTTTACACATTCTTTTAATATTCTTTAGGAATTTATTGCAGTGATTTTCAATAACAAAAATCTCATCCATATTCCAGATACATTAATGCAACGGTTCTCAAAAGAGGGTCCGCGACCCACAAGGGGTCCGTAGGGACACTTCTGGGGAGTCGCGAAGGTATTCTTAAACAGAATTTTTTAATAAAAATATTATGTAGAAAGTTTAAATATAAATTTCAATGAAAGCCTTTAATTTTAAAAATAGAAATACTATATATGTATTACAAAAAAGTAGTATAAAATCTTAATTTTTACAAAGTCCCATAGATTTTGATTAGAAACTTTTAACAACATATTATAGATTCCTAAAATGCATTTCGTTTAAAGATTCGTGCTTCGGAATTTTAAAAAATAGACTTAAGTCAAAAGTTTCATATAAATTAATTGAAATGTGAGACAATGTGTGCCTTGACCGCTTGGGTTATTGAAATTGTATATATTAAAAAAAAAATAATTTAGAAAATCCCGTAAAAAAAATCATCCTTTTTGCAATTAAAGATATCGAGTACAAACTTTCTATATTCAATTGATAAATTTGAAAAAACCTTAGACAAATGGTCGAAAATACTGGGATATATATGAAAAATCTGGTCAAAGAATAAAGGAAATTAAGGTATTTAAAATTTAAAAAGACAATGACTCGAAAATATTAATATATAACAATATTTAAAATTGGGCTACAAACAATTTAACTTGGGATTCTAAATTTTATATGGCAATGGTACCCTAACCTCTTAGCTCCGCTTCTGAGGGGTCCATTCGGTGCCCCTTCCTAACTAATGTTGTACACATCTTCACTACGCCTATTTCACGCAAATCCAGACAGTCGATAAACATTTACAGATATTTCAAAAAATATTCAATTCTGCCCACTGTGAAATGGCAAGAATTTTAATAATGTAATAATATCCTGTGGTTAACATTTGCTGGAACATTTGCTGGAAGAGTATGACTTCAAAATTCCGATTATATAAAAATTGTATTTCGCAAAGAAGTTTATGGACCTTAAATATAATCTATCCAATTAATTTAAAAACAAAAGATAGCGACATTTTTCAACTTTTTGGCTCCGTAAATTATTTTCACCATCATGATTTTTTAAGTGGAATTATTTGTGTCCCATTCCAAAATAAAAACAAATCGATTTATTGTAAATGAAGAGAACTATTTTAGATATACATTTCAAATTAAAAATCTCATGTAATAAAAATAATGTCGAATATTTTAACATTATTTTTTTAATTATTTCATATTTTCTTAACATTTTATGTGATTTTAAAAGTTATGGGTCGCGATTCCATTGCAATGTCAAAAAGGGGTCGCGAAGCAAGATCTGGTGAGAACCCCTGTATTAGTGTATAAATTACCCTAAATTCTCCTAAAACTATAAAAAAGTTTCAATATATGATAGGTAAGAAAGGTGGACTAACATCGTTAATATTATAATATTATGGATAAATTTACACCAATAGTTTACATACCGTAAAAAATATAAAATAACCAAAAAATAAATAAAATTGTTGTTAAGAAAAAAACTATGTTTTAGAGGAAATTTTTTTATTGATTTCTTTTTGTGGGGAATGTAAAAATAACGTAAATATTTTCAAACACAAATATGTCTAATTTTCTAAATCTTGTTTAGTATTTAAGGATCATGTCAACTGTTTAAAGAAAAAAAACAAGTTCGATGTATGTATTATTACGTTTATACGCGCGATTATTGCAAATAAATAATTCACTGTTTATACGCAAATTACACAAAGAAATATAATAATATTTGTCGGGCCAGTTGGGAAAAATAAAAATATTATAATCGCAATTTCTATGAACGTATAAGGAAGTGGCAACTGTGTACATTTTACACAGTAAAATTTTCATATCGCAATATTTGTAATTACGAGTAAATGGTACGTATAAACGTAATACATGATGATTTCTTGGCTTGTTTTCTTTACTTGAAAAAGTAAAGATTATAATTTCCATTAAATATATTTCTTAGGTTTTAGGAGAATTTACATATTTCTATTAAAATTATTTACACTTTGTAAAAAATGTATAACTTTTAGAAATCTTGTAAATAATGTAAAATAATATTGGATTACAAAGTATAATTAAAAAGTGTATAATTTTTTATGATTTCTTGTACTTTTAAAATTATTTACATTTACAGTTATTCCATGTCAAAGCGGTCATCAATCGTATTTGACATCTCCGATTTTAATAAAATTCATTACAATCCTTGACCATTGGAAGTGTTTCCGAGTAATTACACATTCATATTTCTTTTCGGTCCGGAAATACAATGGTTTAAAATTATTAAAACTTTACAAATGAATGCCTATTTAACTTCAAATAACTTCTTAAATATATATGGTAGATCAATAGTTATTGCTTCATATTAAAGATAAATATAGTTTTTTAACATCAAAAGAGATCGGAAAATAAAAACGATTATATCTCAAAAAACCGGTATTTTTAAAATACTTAAAAAATTATATATTGTCCACAGAAAAAATACTTCAAATTTTTTTTAATAAAATTGTTAACTAAATTTATATTGGAGTTTAATTATATTATTTATTAACATAATTATTTTTCTAATTGGTATAAATTTATATTTTAAATAAATTGACAGTTCCTACAAAAAATATAAAGAAAAATTAAATGTTTTTTCTATAAAAATGTAGAAACAAAATAAATTTGACTAGTTTTTCAACAATTTTCAGCTCATTATGTCTTTTTAAGAAAAAGCAGTAAAAATCAATTATTNNATTGACCATAGCTCCCATATAAGACCCAACTTGGGGAATCACCAAAAAGTGCATAAATACATGTGAATCTTAGTATCGACGTAATATTCTGCAATAGTATGTTTTTATTTTCAACTCAATACATGTATAGGTCCATAATTGGATCCTTCCCGAATTTTGGTACACATTGGCAATGGTGTAGGGTATCATACCTTCTTCTCTCGTTTTTAACTAAATTTGTATTGGAGTTTAATTATATTATTTATTAATATAATTAATATTCTAATTGGTATAAGTTTTTATATAAAAATGTAGAAATAAAATTGTCAAACTAGTTTTTCAACAATCTTCAGCTCATTATTTCTTTAAAAAAAAAGCAGTAATAATAAAATCAATTATTGTAGTTATTAATATTATCATTTTGATGATTGGAGCAAAATAAATTAAAAATTAATTAATAGTACAAATTTCGTAATTGAAGTCGATTTTTACTTTTTTCTGTGTCGACAAAACCTTTCTGCACATGCATACAAAATTTCAAGTTGGATCCTTATTTAGTTTAGGAGTTATGGACAAGAATAAAATACAATTATTATTAACTCCTAAGCTGTGGAAAATAAAAAGTTTATTTTAGTTTATTTAAAAATGTTATAAGTGATTTGCTTTAGATCGAAGGTTCATAGGTCAAAATAACACTTGCAAGAAATAAATCATTATATCTCCGAAAACAATATTTTAAAATGCAAAAAAATATATATAATATTAATATAACTCTATTTCATGCATTTCATGTTGGACACTCATTTAGTTCCGAAGTTATGTAGCAAAATATGAACTGAAGTCAAATTTTGTTTATAAAATTTTATTTTTTAAAAATACTTGAGCACACAAAAAATTAAGTTTTGGAAATATTTTAAATTTTACATATAAAAAAAATGTGTTTTTTCTGTATTTTGCTTCATAACTCTTAAACCTATAGAGCAGGGGTTCTCACAAGATCTTGTTTCGCGACCCCCTTTTGACATTGCAATGGGATCGCGACCCACTACAATTTTAAAAATCGGGGAAAATATTATGCAAAGATAAAATAATTTGAAAAATATAAAAATTTCCGACATTAGTTTTGTTCCATTTTGTGCATTCTCTGCCTCCACACAAAACCACCGATTCATTGATTTAATGGAACAAAAATAAATCCACCTAAAGCCTTATGATTATGAGAAACAGTTTACGGAGCCAATAACCTGATAAATTTCGCTATATTTCAACTTTTGGTTACAATTAAATTGAACACTTCTATTAATAAGTATTTTGTATACTTTTATTCTACTGGATTTGATTTCATGGTTAGAATTTTAAACGGATACTGAAGCAACTATATAAAGAAGTTATTGACACAATTGCCCGGTATGCAGAATCAAAAATTTTACAAATATTTGTAAAAAAAATTGGACCAACTACTGGCAAGTTAGTCAAATTTTTTATATATATTCCAGTATTTCCAACCATTTGTATTCGTTTTTTCTTCATGTAATTTTAAATCAAAATTATCTATTGAATAAAGAAAGTTTTAACTCGATATCTTTAATAGTAAAAATTTATTTTTGTGACTTTTTAACCGTAAAAATGACTACACTGTTTTTTATCTAAATTAAAAACATGTGAAAATTTTATACTTTTCTGAAAGATATCTTCACAGAGATGATTTTAAAATGAAAAAAAAAAAAATTCGAATATCCCAACCGGCCAAGGTACACATCCTCTCGCATTTCATTAAAGTCTTTACTTTGGTCTATTTTCAAAAATTGTATATGTCAAACATTTCCGAAACACAATCTGCAAACGGAATGCAGTTAAGAAACCTATAATATGTTGTGAAAAGTTTTCGATCAAAGTGTATGAGACTTTGAAAAAATGTGTTTTAATAACTACAATCTTATAGTAAAATATGTGAACATATCACTTTATAAAAATATACTCCGTTAAAATCACAATGAGAAATAAGAATCAGTTTTTACGATATTTGTCTGTTGAGTTTTTTGTTTAAAAGATCAAAAATAACCGTAATTTTCCTCTTTCCATTTTTTAAATAGATTCAGGCTTTAATTGGAATTTTTATTTAAAATTTCCATATAATATTTTTATTAAAAAATTGTGTGTTTATGAATATTTTTCAATGTATCTTCGC
>MINK01190461.1:0-23207 GCA_001735545.1 Phormia regina | reverse complement strand
CTTTAAAAACTATAATACTTTATTAATCCCTTGATTTAGCAACACTATTAATTAATGATAACACTTTCTTTTATATAAATTAAAAAAACACTTAAAAACAATAAACTTTATTTTTGTTTACGAAAATTTAATTGCTATAAACAATATTATTGTTACCTTGATCACACATTTGTTTAACTTATTTACATTTAAAAGTCTCCAAGAAATAAAAATAGTTATCATTATCAAATAATTTAAAATATCTTTGAAAATTTAAATATGAATTCAAACAGGTTGTTAAGTGTTATAAAATAAATTTACTTTTATTTTATTTTTTATTTTTAAATGCTAATAAGATGATTTAACACACTTTTTTTTAAAAAACAAATAACACAATACAAAGTTTTAAAGGTCAGCAGTAAAAAATTTCAAAAAAACTACAAAATGTTTCTATTAAATTTATTTCTTATTAAAGAATATACTTTCACTGTTTTAAAGAAACAAATATATTTGACACTTTTCTATAATACACCATGAAAAAAAGTGTTAAAATTTAATATTCCAATGAGTGAGTGGGTGTTGAACTAAATTTGAACGACTTGTAAAAATTTCTCATGTAACACTTTATAGTTTCAAGTAGTAAATCTAACTAAAATAAACTTTTTAAACTTTAGACACACAAACGTCTAGAGTAAAAATTTGTAAAAAAAAAAAATAACACACAGATATTAATTTTATTTTAGTGTGTTTTTGTTGTTGTTTATTAAAAAAAATAACACATATTTTAGTGTTGATTAAAATTTGTTTTCAAAATTTTTCAAATTTTGTGTATTGAATTGCTATCGAGCAGGAGATTTGATATGCAAAACTAGAGTTACAAAAAAATTATAAATAACTATAAAACCGGTAATTATCGCATTGAATTTAATTTATTATTTAAAGGCAATAAATCTTAAGAAATTGTATGAAGTCATACTTTTATGGTTGGGTGTGTGTGTTTTTTTGTATTTTTCGCTAGACTTAATGGTGTTTCTTTTTAACCTCTACTTAAAGTTGTTATTACTTAATGAGGCAAGCAAAATGTCTTGGAAGTATGTAATAATATTACATCTTTATTACATTAAAACTAAGTCTCTTAGAAGACATGTCACACAAGACGTTGTAGATCTGATCTTTTCTTTTTACATTTCATTCAAATCTTTTTCTTTCAATGGAATTAATTTAACCCTTTAGTGCAAAGTGATGCATATATATGAATTACCCATTTTTCGTTTATAATAACTCTGCGGAAAATTTGTGCCAATTGTATTAATGAACTGGTTCCTCAGTACCAGTTGAGTACCAATTGACACCTAACTTGTCACCAAAGTTGCAATTCAGAACCAGTTGGTACAAACACACTTACTACTTAACAACTGAGTGTCATTTTAAGTGCGCAATTAGCTACTCGCGCGAAATAGCAATCAGTGGCTGAGTGGTTAACGTTGAAGACAATAAAATAGGGAAGTCAATTGTTAAAAATATAATTATACTCTAGTGCAAATATTGTAACGCAGAGAAAAAATTTTCCTACACCCACCTTAAAGTATACCGTTCGACTCAGAATCACTTTTTGAGTCGATTTAACGATGTCCGTCCGTCCGTCTGGTTGTCTCCCGGAATAGAGTTTTAACACTCAAAAATACCTTAAAAATTAAAATATTTTAATGAAATTTAACAAAAATAAGTTTTATATAAGCATAAATCAATGTGCCAAATTTAATAAAGATCGGTCCATAATTTACCATAGCTCCCATATAAACCCTCTTTCGAAAATCACTTAAACGTGCATAAATCCCATAAAAATGTTAATATTAATTTAATATTCGACACATATAACATTTATATAAGTATAAGTGACCCTGCAAAATTTCATGAAGATCAGTCCATAATTGACCATAGCTCCCATATAAGACCCAATTTCGGGAATCACCAAAAAGTGCATAAATACATGTGAATCTTAGTATCGACGTAATATTCTGAAATAGTATGTTTTTATTTTCCACTTAATACAAGTATAGGTCCATAATTGGCTCCTTCCCGGTTCACATAGGCAATGGTGTAGGGTATCATATGGTCGGTCTTGACCGACTATACCTTCTTCTCTCGTTTTTTTTTTTTTAAATTATTAATTTTTAGTTGGAAGTATTTAANNTGCTTTTATTTTCCACTTAATACAAGTATAGGTCCATAATTGGCTCCTTCCCGAATTTTGGTCGGTCTTGACCGACTATACCTTCTTCTCTCGTTTTATTTTAAATTTATGTCAATAGTATTTCTAAAATATTTTTTTTATTACTTCCAAATTTTTATTATACACTAATGTCTTGTGCTCAAGAAGTAATGCAAATAATAAAAAAGAGCCAATAAAACTTAATTTCGTTGTTCGTGACTCTCCAATCTCTAAATAGGTAACAGAAATTCGTTGGAAATCATCCGAGTTTGGACTAATCCAGAATTTCAAGTTTATGTTCTTATTTACACCTTTGGAAATTATGTTTTTACTTGGACAGTTTATTTAACATGTCAATATATTTATAACAAGAAATAAGAAACTCTTCTTATTTTAAAAAGACTGATTTATTTAAATTGAATTTGAAAAAACGTTTTATAGTATTAGGTCAAAAGTCCAATTTTCTCAAACAAATGAGTAATGAGTAACTATAAGGATGTTATCTGCATGTAGTTTCTAAATAACTATTTAAAGGATTAATTTTATAATTAGTATTATTTATATCTCTAATATGTATTACCAAATTAATTCGGTTAATTAAATAATTTGCTATTAATCGGTTGATAACCGAACAACTTATAACCTCGAATAATTATTTGTCAAATAAACCGATTAATTTGAAATTCAAATTAATTGGATGCCATAGTATTAACCCTAGAGTAAAGAGAACTCGTTCAAAACTAGTCACGTGACACGTTTTCAAGACTAGTCACCGGTCTAAGAGGAACCTATCACTTTTACATTGGGGTTGTCAATGGAGATAGCTAATTAGACCCTTGGGACAAGCCACAAGATAGGTCACAGGACAAAACAAAATTACAGTGTCAATTAATTTAATGAAAATTAGATAAAAATTCGGTAATTGATTACTTTTTCAAAATTATTATCATTATTATTATCCAGCAAAAAGAAAACTGAAAAGATCATGAATTTAACATTGTGTTGTCATTGGAAAAGACTTCAGAAGTTCTTTTTTTAACCCATGATTGTCATTGGAAGGATGTTCCTTGCTTTCGAAGTACTTCTCTTAAAATTACGTTTATAAAAATTTTAACAAAAATTAAGCAAAAATGATTTAAAATTATTAAAACTTTAATATACTTAGAAATTATTATTTTCACTTTTTTGGAAGTAATTTTTAGGCATTTCAAAAATTTGGTGAAAACTTTTGAACTGTTCTTTTTTGGAAGTTCTTGATCGTTTTTTTTTTTATTAAATTTTGTCTATTTTATAATTTTTCGTTATTGTTAACATCTATCAATTGTTATGTTTTAGAGCAACGGTTCTCAAATGGTGGTCCGCAACCTACAAGAGGTCCGTAAGGTCACTCGTTAGGTGTCGTGAAGTGATAAATAGTATTGAAAAAAATTGTTAATGTAAATAAAAATTCCAATGAAAACATGGGATTATTTAAAAATGGAAATGATATCTTTATTCGAAACATCCTTGAACTAAGAAAAAGTCAAGATTTTTTAAACATTATTTTTAAAAATTGATTAAATTAAAAACCACTTCAGTTGAAATACTTTTTGGCTTCGAAATGCTGAAAGTATTACAACAATTTTCATCAACATTCATGCTTTTTTTCCCCTTTTGCCCATTAAACCAAAGTCCATTAAAAGTAAGTCCATTAAAACAAAGTAAGTAACATAAACAATTAATAATAAAACATTTTATATGACGTTCAAACTTATCAAAGTTGCAGTGAATCGCGCTTCCAATACAAATGTCAGAAGTGTTTCGCGAAGAAAGACCATGTGAGAACCTCTGTTTTAGAGTCTTCAACAGGGATGGAAATAAATTATAGTAATTTTTCCGCCCTCAGAGTACTAACATTAAAATTTTTTGATATCTATTTTTCCTTTATTTAGTGCAAAACTCAAAGACCTTAATGAAATACGATTTCATTCAGATTAAGTATTACTGTTATTAAAATGAACTTATGGAAAAAAGTCCAAATTAAATAAATTAAATTAAAAATAATATATGATTTCAAAACAGAAAAATTTTGTTCAACGTTTTATCTAGGATAAAAAATCATTCCAAGAATATGTGTGTGAAGATAAATTCGAATTTAACTAGCAAAGACAAAAACCACTTTTATTANNTTAATAAAAGTGGTTTTTGTCTTTGCTAGTTAAATTCGAATTTATCTTCACACACATTCCAAGAATTACTTTTTTAAGAAAAAGTAATTCTTTCGTCTGACCAGTACTTGGAGCTTTTATCAAGCTAAGAACTACATTAATCAATAGTATTATTCTTAGCATCAGATAAGTTAACTCTATATATAATTTCTTGTAAGTTTCAAACGATTCTTTAGGATTACTTAGATAGAGTCGGAAGTAAAGGGACAAAACTGGACACGATATTTGACAAAACTTTTTACAAATGTTTAAACATAATGGCGCATTTGGTAAATCGAAGTGGTAAAACTGATGTGACGTAGAAAAGTCTTGTGATACTAAAAATATAGAAGATACATTTGAAGCAATATTCTTAAAGTGATCGTATCCTGAATAATACATTTATTTTCGATTAAGTCTCAATAAGATAATGTCACAAAACCGGCGAATGATTAATTTAGAAATATTAATATTGCAATATTTGTTGGAATCATTATCGGAAGGTTAAAAGAATATTCCCAAAAAAAAAAAATAAAATTGGACTTGGGAAATTTCCAATTTGTCTCCCCGTGGATACGCGCCTGAACTCAACTCAACATTATAGCTCCTAAAATATAAAATACTTATACATTACTAACTTTCGAATTTTCAGGAAATGCTTTCAAGTAGAACGATATAGGTGGGGGCCCTATGAGTATAAAGGTATTATCTCAATGAGTTTCAACTAGCGACACTTAAAAGAATCCATAGGAGTGGTCACATTATTAATTTAAATTTTCTTATTCAAAGATGTTAAATTAACTTCCGAAATAAATCAAGCCACATGAAAAATAAACCAAATAACTATTTAGTTACAAGAACGTAAATGTATTAAAGGTAATATTACAAGAACAACAAAATACTGTGGTCATTTTTTGGAAAATGATTTCTGTGTTGAAAAGTATGAAAAATTACAGGAAATACGATAAAAGGCGAAGGTTATTCAAGCACGACAATGACACCCCTGTACGTTAACTATATTTAACATTAACAAGAGGTTGGCCAACAACGACTACTGAGTGAACAACTAAGTGAATGGCTTAAAAAAATAATAACAAAAGCAACAAACAATGAAACAGAACAAAAAAAGTGAATGAACTAACAACAAACATACGAATGAATGAAAATGAAAAGCGATTGAAATAAAATAAAATTATAACAAATCTTTGAGAACTGGAAAATGAAAGAAAAATACTATGTACGAGGTCGGGTTAAAAAGATTTGAGAACATATTAGAATTATTTATCGAAGAATTAGAAGAATTATTTTTCAGTGATGGCGAACTCAGAAACTATCAATATTATAAAACATTTGAAATTAATTCTTAAATCAAATGCTATAATAATTTATAAATTGAGTTAATCATTTCAGCATTAAAACACGAATGAGTTTACAGTAAATATCATTTTAAGCCTGCCTTCGTATTACAATGCTTTATAAAAGGAAACAAAATAAAAGTGATTGCGTGCTGCTGCCATAAAGTACCTCTTGTTGCCAACAAGTTAGAAATGAACGTGTGTCGCAAAATGTTCGAGAAGGCAAGAGGGGAACCTTGATAAATATCATGTAACAAATATTAGCTCTATCATGAACAAAAGTGACGTGATTAAAAAGGGCTTAAATTTGCGAAAAGAAAGGAATATAATAGACGCGTTATTAAAACAAAAACAAAAACACGAAAATGAAAACGAAACTCATAAAGTAAAAGACCTTTAGAGGTTACAAAAACAAAATATATAAATAAAAAAATTATTTATTTTTATTGTTTTCATTTTTATTATTCTTTTTTTTTTTTGCAAACAATCCATTAAAAAAATAGAAACTTTTGTTTTATATCAATAATAACAATTAAAACAATACCACAAGTAAGATCAACAATAACTGTTTAGTTTTAAAGAGGCTGATGATGTATTTGAGGTTAATGTTGGCAAATGAGCAACAATTAAAAACTAATTAAATAAAAATTATTCTCAACTCCATTAACATCAACATCATCATCTGCAACAACGTTTTCATTTCCATCATCATCATCATCATTACGATAATCGTTGTTTAACCAAAACAATTCAATAGAAATTAAACAAGAGGTTGTTTATATTTTGTAAATCGGAGAGAAAAAACCCAAAAACAATAACAACAAAAGAGGGAAAGTTTTCACCAATAATGGTTGTAAATTACACTACACAGTACTTTAGGTTTATTATGAATTAACACTTTAGCCTTGTGAGACGGTATTCATATGTATATGATATTAATTATTTCAAATATTTCAAATTATAAAACTAAGAACTATGCCATCCTTTAACACTTTCCTTTTTTTAAGCTATACATCGCGATGTACCATTTTAAAACTTCATTTAAATGTCATCTTGACTATTAGTGATTTTTTTTCATCAATTTTGCAACATATTAAAGTTAAATACTTTTGTTAAATACTTTTGAATTTTACTTCCAATATCAGAAATAAATACGGCGACTTTTTTATAAATTGACACAATCTACTCCACACATTTCAGGCTTTACAACAACAAAACAACTTTTTTATAATATTTTATAACAAAAATGTGTAAATATATGTGGCTATGACTGTATATCTAAAATGAAAGTTTAAAAATTTTCTATGCTAGAGGTACTCTAACTTGAGCCCCAGAGCACTGCTCCTGAGAGATATATTGAGTCAAGGTATCAAACTTAAAATTGTACATTCCTATGCCACCGCTATATGTATATAAATTCAAAATTTTCCATTCTTGTCAAGAAATAGTTGCCATAACAATACTATTGTCATCGCAAATATCGTTATTGTTGAATATATTTTATTTTAAAAATAATTTTGTTGTAGCAATTATAAATTAGTTCTAAATTCAGAATTATATTATTGGTACAACATGTTAAGCACATGTTAATTTCGAAACCAAAAAGTTTGTTTTGTGTTGGCAACAATATATATAATAAGTACTTGTCAATAAGTATGCTTTGTAACTTTTAATCAGTTTACTTTGGATAGAGTTTCTCTATGTCGAACGAAAATCTATGCAAGTCGAACGAATTCGAATCAATTTGTATTTCCTACGCTTTCGTTCGCATAGAATTACGTTTTTTCATATTGTTTTTGTATTATTTCTTATTCAGAGTAATCTTTTTTCGTAAAATATTAAAAATACTACTAAATTGCTTAAAGATGCAACCAAGTCAAAAAACAAAAATAAATAAAAAGCGAAAAAAATAATAAACAAAATATTTTAAAATTTTCCCGTTTTTAATTGAATTTTGAAGCAAAATCCTAATTTTGCAGCACGATGGAAGTCCTAATGAATAATAAACAATGTTTAGGAACATTTGCAATGTCCAGGTAGGTAATTTTCTTATTTTCCATTGGAAAAATCAATCAGTCGAAAGTTAAATAGCAAGTGACTGATTTTGACATTTTTGTTCTTACGGTCGTAATACAGAAACCCAATTTTATATGAAATACCTAACATTTTCTTTCGACTTGTCGTTCGACTCATTGTTCGCATGGAAGTGAGTTAGAGAAACCCAAATCAGTTTTCTTTCGTTTAGAAGACGAAAGAAAGCTTTCGTTCGACATAGAGAAACAGGCTGTTAGTTATATGTCAGCATGTTAAGAATATATTGGAAAATGCAATGCAGATAAATAATTTTTTATTTGTGATTCAACCATAATGTAATACACACAGCCATAAACTCCAACTATTTCTATGCGTATATATTCGTAAAACTTATTTTATGTACTGCATGAATGAGTCACTTCAAAAAGAAAAAACAGATCACTCAAGGATCTATAATTCTCTTTAAGGAAATTATTGAAAACAGAAAATTAAATTCAAGATAGAGAAGAAAAAAAAAACTCCTATAGAATTTCTTAGCAGGCAAATTCGTAGGAGGAATCCCTTTTTATGTTTTTAATTCAGGTATGTGATGAAATTCGATCGTTTTCAAATCGAATCGATTTGAAAAGTTGTGATGAATTTCGATCGGTATTAAAAATCACTTTTGCAATAGTGATTTATTTTAGTTCAGAAAATATATAAAAAAATGTAAAACAAAATCTGATTAAAATCTAATTGTTATTAATACCAAAACAACAAAATAAAAATATCATAATTTTTTTCGATTTGAAATCGATATGTTTCTTAATTCGTTTTCTATCACATACCCGATTGATTAGTACTTTTAAAGGCATTGCGGAAATGGGTAACCAGTTTGATAATTCAAAGCTACGAAAATTGTCATTAAACCAAAATAATCATGGTTACTTTAGTAATTCTTTATACATATTCAATGGGATCACATATGTGTCATTTACTAAAATGATCACTAGAGACCAGTGCCAAATATATAGAGGAGGGCCAATATACACGGCGACAAGCGTTAATCGGCTAAAAATGTTTTCTCAACGGCGTCCAACATATATAAAAAAATAGTTATATTCCTCTCTTATGTTCCATACATAAAAAAATAAAAGGAAATCTATCCATCTCTTTCTTTCCTATATAACTTTAATGTAAATCTATGTGATTCATTTTGCAACACCGGCAACACTGACAGAGAGGGAGAAAATAAGAGCTTTTGAGAATCCGTTGTGAAATTAAGAGGTCAAACACAACCAAACGGATTTCAATGTTGTTTTCCGCTCTAAAAGAGAAATACAAATTAAATAAAGACGGCGTCCAGCAGCGGATTTCATATATATTTTGTTTTTTTTTTTATATTTTTTGTGTTTGACTACATATAAAAAAATATTTATCTTCCTCACTTAGACTCCATACATAAAAATTTCATATATATTTTGTTTTTTTTTATATTTTTTGTGTTTGACTACAACAAAACTACATATAAAAAAATATTTATCTTCCTCACTTAGACTCCATACATAAAAATTATAAGGCAAATCGATATATCTTATTCTTTCTTATATAAATTTAATGTAAACTTATGTGATTCATTTTGCAACAACGAAAACACTGACCGCTAGGTTTGGGCTTTTAGGTTGTGTTTGGACCCTGTTACCCTACGGCAGGCGCGGATCCACGGGGAGGGAAAAAGGGAAATTTCCCTCCATAAAATGAAAACTCTTAATGAAAATGTGTATTAAGTCATAAAATTTAAGGAAATACTTGTGGAAATCATTCTATTTTCCTCCCCCAAAAGCTTGATCTGGACCCGCGCTTGCTCTACGGTAAATGTAGCGAATCAGCTAACACTTTTTTCTTATGCGAGTTATATGTGTATTTCTACTCAAAATCGTTAATGTAACGTAGTAACCTTTTCAAATGAGGTCGCTCTACTTTCTTACGTGACAGCTGTAAGATCAGTGTTGACAGCTTTTTATTTCAATATACAAATTCTGCGCGGTAAAAAGTTGATAAATTGCACAAATTATTTTGCTGTTTTCTTCACTAAAAATTTTTTATAATAATTAAAATAAAGCTTAGAGTTGAACCAATAAATTACAATTAAACAGTTTTATCATAAATGCTCAAATTTTGTTTTCTATATAATTCACTGAAATACTAACCGATAAATCTAGCGATTTTCAAATAAATGGCGACTTACTGCAAATATGTATAATTTATAAAATTGATGTGATATCAATTTTTCATTTCATTGTCCATCATCCATTTCTATTTCCATTTACCTTTTTACATTTACGGTAGAGTAATGGAGCCTTAAGTCTCGTAATTGCACTTATTTATGTTTGTAATGAGAAAATTAGTAGGTGAAAAACACCTTCTAATTCGCATCTAATAAAATGGAAACAAGAATATAGAGCGGATTTCTTTTTAAAGAAAGTCGAGTCGAGTCGAGGAGTTTTTAAAATTTGTTTGAGGGCATTCTGGAAGGTGTGTTGGGAGAAAGCACTGACATATTTTTCTGTTGGGTTTGCTGACTGAGTTTTAGTTTGCTTGCTACAGGTGCATTGAAGCTATGACCATAAGCAAACTAGTAAAGACGGTTTGGTATTAAAATATACCGACAAATAAATTTATCCAGAGCTGCCCTCTAAACCAAACCAAATTCAGCAAAAAAATATTCCAATATATTCACTAAAGCCTCTATATAGACATTAAATTTTAGATCTATAACGTTATAGGTGCAAAATTATAGCCATGACTTTGATAAAATATTCTTAGAGCTTGAATGGCTATCACATTCTTAAATTTTTTAATTTAAAAAACTATTTTTAAAAAAATTTGAGCCCAATTCAATATATTAAATAATTAATGAGTTGATGTTCAATGAGGGATAGGTGTAGTGAGGGTTTACATTTGGTTGGGTTCATGTGAAATGCAAAAAAATTAAATAAAAATTATAAAAGTTGGTACTAAATGAGAACAAATCAAGTTCATGATGTTTCATTTTGGGTTTTTGTTTGTGTTCCCACCTGTGGCTTCTTTTTCTTTCGATTTTGCTCTTCTTGTTTTTCCACTTAAAATCGCTTGATATTATTTTCACTTGATGTTGTTTTAATTTTTTGTTTGTGGTTTGTTTTTTTTCCCGTAATATTTACTTGTTACTTATTGTAGTTGTTGTTAATAAATAATATACATATAATTTTGTACTGTTCCCTGAGTACAATATAAGATTCTTCTTCTGTTAGCTTTTTTTTTTTTTAATCACTGATAGATATTGAATTTATTTTCACTGATATATTTTTTTCAATATTTCTTTAGTTAAAATTTAATTTATTTAAACATTTTCACTTTGTTATAACATTCTAATGGATTTTTTTGTGTATGTTGTTGTTTTTTTTTTTAATTTATTTGTTTATTTCTAGCTGTTTGTATAATTGTAAACTATTTTTGTTGTTGCGTGTTTATTAGTTTTTGTTATGTTTTTTTTTCTCTTTTTTGTTTGTTTTTACATTTAATGCGTTCACATATAAAGTCGCTTTTATTTCGCGTTCCGGCTTCTACCAAATGTAAAATAAAACTAAAATAGAATTTATAAATAAAAAAATGTTGTTGGTTTATGACTGGAAAGTATTATGGAAATGACTTTAAGCCGCTGTTCTCTGGACGGTTGGATGGATGAATGTATGGTGTATCGTAACTTATCGTATTTGTAATGAGCGTGCTGTTTTGTGTTGTGTGTATGTGTGTCCGTCTATCTGTTTGTGTTCATATGTGCATGTTTCTTCTTTTATTTTCCCTCTATGAGCAGCAGTGGTACCAAAACATGTTTTGTTTGATGTTGTTGTTGTTGTTGCTCTTATTATCAAATGGTTGGTTGATTGGGTTAAATGTTTGATGGAGATGAAGAGTAGTGTTGTATGACTACTAATTAACCGGTTTAGTACTTGGGAAAACTTTTATTCGAATCTTTATAACCCAGAAGAAAAGTGATAATCTTAACACTGGACCAAGTTAAACTTAGGAAAAAATTATCTATTGCATCTATTCAACTTCGAATGAATCGGATTACTAGACTTGTCCCGGAAAATATTTGAATGCTAATATCAATAAATCCGATAATATAAAATAATTTTAATGAATTTTTTTTTGCGCAAAAAAAAACAAATACCCCACCAAGTTGTTTCGATGAAAAAAAATCTAATATGTGTGTGGAACTTCGCCTATTTGGGCTTGTCCGACTTTTCTTACTTGTTTTATTTAGAAATTAATCATAGACATAGATAAGCAAGTAGGGAGAGGACATTATAATCGCCTTTTAAAACTTAAAATCAAACAAGTTAGAAACCGATAATATAATACCCCTATACCATTGGGCACTAGAATTCAGAGGCTCTTTTTCAATTGTGGACTGATACTTTTATTAATTCTAAAATAAAACATACAAATACAAAATATTACGTCGAAACTAAGATTCACAAGAATTTATGAAGTTGATTCCCAAAATTGGACCTTATGGTAAGTTATGGCCCTATCTACATAAAATTTGACACTGACATTCGACACTGCTTGTCGAATATTAAGTTGATAGTAACAGCTTTAGAAAATTTTACAATTGGATTTATAGTTTTACAAAACTTATTTGTAATAAATTTTATTAAATATTCATAATTTTTTTAAGTATTTAAAAGTCTGGGAGGACATTTGTATGAAGGGATAAGTGAAATATTGAGTCGATCATGCCCAAATTCAATAGCCTTTGTCTTTGTACAAAAATTTATATAAAATTTTATCAAATTATTTTCAATATTGCAACCTGGACTTTGCTATAAAACTTTACATGATCAGTCAAGCTTACATTGTTAAATAGATTCAGAAAGTGATTCTGAGTCGAACCGTATACTTTAGGATGAATATTAGAAAATTTTTTCCCCGAAACTCCTGTAGTGTACGTTATAATCGCTCAATGGTCGCTCAATGCTGACCATAGGATACCCTACCGCCTCTGTGCACAAAAGCTTCGGAAGTGGTGTGGCTAATTGCAGACCGACTCATTTACTAAATGTAAAGTAAAATATACAAACACAGAATAATTAATCCCGTTAAAGTGATTCTTCGGAAGATAACTGTATGCTAACTATGATCAGTTATGGATCGTTTTTTTTAATGGTACATAGATCCCAAACACAATCAAACGGATTTCAATGTTGTTTTCCGCTCTAAGAGTGAAATGCAAATTAAATAAAGAAGGCGTCCAGCAGTGGATTTCATGTATATTTTGTTTTTGTTTCTTTATATTTTATGTGTTTTTGGCAACAACAAAACTACATACATATATATAAAAAACATTTATCTTCATCTCTTAAATTCCATACATGAAATATATCTATCTCTTTCTTACATAAATTTAATGTAAACCTTGTGATTCATTTTGCAACAAATGCAACACTGACAGCGGGGGAGAGTGAGAAAATGAAAGCTTTTGAGAATACGTTTTGAAATTAACCCTTTCGGCCGCACATGAATTTAGCTGTAGCTACCGAGAGAATCACATATTTTTTAATTCTCATGTGTTTCTCAGAGTAAGTATTTTAGCACTATAGCAACTCTCACTACTTCCAAAGAAAAAACAAAAATCAGCTGTAATAATTACAAAAAATTGTTGTTAATCAGCGGGAATTCCAGTCATTAGTTTTTTTAAAGATTAGTGAATGACGAGAATTCCCGCATTAAAGCCGAAAGGGTTAAAATAGATTTTAATTTCCAGCGGATTCTGTTGTGTTTTTTATTCTCAAATCTTCATATAAAAAATAAAAATAATACGCTAGTTTGTGTTTGGGCTCATATATTCATTCATGCTATAATAAAGGAATTTCTGAGCGTAAAGCCACTATTCCGGGAGGACATTTGTATGAAAGAAACAAAAGAAACAAAAACAAAATATATATCATATTTTCAATTCTCTCTTAGATAAGAAAACAACATTGAAATCAGTGTGTTTGTTTTAGGGCTCTTATTTTTACAACGGGTTCGGTGTTGCCGTTGTTGCAAAATTAAACGCATAGGTTTACATTAAATTTATATAAGAAGGAAAGAAATAGATAGATTTGCTTTATATATTTTATGTATAAACAAATAAACTGCTTGGTTGTGTTTGAGCTCTTAAACTAAATTTTTTCAGTCAATCTGGTCAGTTTTCTCAAAATGTTAATTTCACGAATGTCGAATAGACAAATTTTTTGTACAAAAAAAAAAAAAAAAAAAAAAAATGATTAAGGGAATTGTAAAAGAAGAATTTCAAAAAGAGTAAAGAATTATCTTATAAAATCAAAAATTATCTTATGGACAGAAAAAATCTACAGATCTTTTTCAGTATTAAGTACTTTCTTTACTGGCAACACAATGCTGAACTAAAGACTTTCTTTATATTAAACTTAATGTCCATATACTACTAAAAATATGACTGTTAATTTTATAGTTAACTTAAAAATCCAAAAACGAATGCTATGGAAATTTTCATATTTAAAACATGTATATTTTGTGTCTTTGCATATTACTCAAACTCATATCTGTAGTCCTTGGTTTCTTTGCAAAATCCAAAATATGTGCTACATTTTTTTGGTTAATTGTGTTAAAAGTTTACCTAAAAATAAAAAATACCAAAATACAAAAAATATCGCAAAACATGTGCAATTTTTCTCGCATTAAATATTACTCATACGTATTTTTAGACACTAACATTGGCTACAATTTTATCGTTAATTGAGTTACTGATACGCTGTAGGAATTTCATAGAATTTTTTTAATAAAGTCAATATTAATGCATTAGCCTTAACGAAATATATCTAGTTTTATTTGCAACAAATTTATATTCATGGAGTAATTCCATGTCAAAATGGGAGGCAATTGCACGCAGAAAAAAAACATGGTCACACCGTTTCTCTTTGATTTGAATAATACCATGTTCATGATAGCAACGTTTATAATTCCGGTTTATCATTCAATGATTACACACAATCAACATTTTAATATGGTTCACTGAATCATAATATATATTTCAACATTTTTGTATTTAACCATATATATGAAAAATTCAAACATTTAGTTATTTCTACAATTAAAAAGTTAATTCTAAAACCATTCAGTTAATTTTAAAATTTTTTTTTTTAATTCCACAACCATTAAGCCAATATTTTTAGTCCAGTAGTTTGTTAGTTTATTAATTCTCAGTTCATTTAGTTCAGATGTGAACAAATATAAATTAATAAAGCTTGTTTTTATTTAGTATGATGNTTTGTTGAGATGGTGTTTGTTTTCTTCCGTTAGAAGTTTAAAGAATGTTTTTTTTAACAAATTTGTCTATTTCTAATTAAAGTGGAAAGAAGAGGCATTAACAAACCAAACAAATATCTTGAGTTGTATGAATATAAATTGAAATAGAATAATTAATACATGGCAAAACATCTCAAAT
The DNA here is from genome assembly GCA_001735545.1 of Phormia regina. Lineage (NCBI taxonomy): Eukaryota > Metazoa > Arthropoda > Insecta > Diptera > Calliphoridae > Phormia > Phormia regina. The sequence goes on along the minus strand of MINK01190461.1, from coordinate 7,946 downwards.
CGAATAACAACACAACGATGATATAGAAACTAAAAAAAAACGAGTTTCTGTTTAAATGTTAAAATAATTATCAGCGTTGGCCAGGCGCTTTATTTGCTTTTTACCTTCAAAATTTTCTATTAGCTTCTATTTTTTCCTAGCCTATTTTCATTCTTAACTTAGCGTTAAACATTTATTTATTCTATAGTCATCACAATTTTAACATTCATGACTGTTGTCATACTTAGAGAAAATTTATATCAAGGCAAACGTCTCAAATATTTGATTGAGTTGCAGATTTTTTTCTCTGTCAATTATGGGGAAAACGTATATCACGAATAAACCATGTAAAAAGTACACAACAATCAAGATGGCGTTCTTTATAAGCATTATCATGATGGACAAAGTTGTCAGAGCTCGAGCGCTACAATTTTCTTTTAACGCTGCAATAATACTGATATTTTCAGTCTACATTAGACAAATCTTTATCACGACAATTTTTTGACGTTTGTCTTGATAAAAATTTGTCTAATGTAGATTCAACGTTAAGAAATACCAAAAATTATTGAGAAAAAACTGCGTTTTTAAATGAAAAGAGGAAATTTATCATTTTCTGATCTTTTTTTAAGTGTAATTTTGCTTCCTTTATTATTAAGTCCTGGCAACACTCATAATTATCAAGTGTGCCATGGATTTATGAGAAATACCATATGTACTGACTATTGAATAGAAAGTTATACCCACAAAATTTGAAGACTTACTGAAATAGACACCTAGACATGCCTTCACTTTCCTGCGATAACTATATAAGTAACGAAGAATATTCAGAATACAAGAACATTCAAGGTTCACACTGATCATAATTCTTTTATATAATACAAACGAATTACTAGAAGAAATATAATAAGAAGTGCGATCGAAAAAAATATATAAAATATATAAAATTCAGTAACTAGAAAACGGTTGAACATAGAGTTTCGATTGTTTATATGTTAAATTGATAATATACTACAGAAAATAGGAGAATAGATTTTTTTCTTCTAACCATTATTAAGAAACTTGTAAACCTTTTCCAGTAACCCTTTCATTTGAGATTTGATAGTTCTTTCAGCGACTTCTTTGGAACAGTCTGACCATCTCCTTTTAAAATCTTTAATATTTTGGAACACTTCTTTGGTCCGCAACACTTCTCTTTTTACAAAAGTCCAATATCTCTTAACTAAACTTAGCACCAGATAATTTAGAGAATTGACCTTTCTTGATACAAATACTATGTAATTGTTTTGGTATCAATCCATGGCACTCCTAGATAGTAACATGCTGCCAAAAAAGACCAAAAATATTTAGATCCATTGTGCTACCTTGACATTCTTTGTTGTATTTTTCGATATTTATAGAGCCCACTATAACAAATAAAAGCTTAACTACATAGAATATTTTCGCTTAAACTGCGTAGCTGTCAGTCTACGCAACGCATAAATGATATTAACCTATCGTTTCATAATTTTGTAATTAAAATTCTATACAATAAAATATAAAAACGCATAATTTAAATTATGTTCTCAGTTGAAATAATGAATTGCAAATGAAAATGTTCAACTTATGGAAAAATTTTAAAAAGAGAATAAAAAACAACCGACAAAATGTATTTACGTACTTCGGCACTTCAAAGATAAACATTTTTACCTTCAAAGTACTTCACGCTGAAGTTTGACGTACTGATTTGGTTCCGTTCCATATAAATGCATATATTTTACTACAGCTCTCAGTCGCAGTTGAAGCGAAAGTATTCTTAACTTGCTTCTTTTGCCGCAATTGCATAAAACTTGCAAGACCAGGAATACTTTAAAAAATTTCGACGCTTTTCGATCCCAAACTTATCTTAATATGTCCTTGAGAATCATCAACACAAAAACTTCGACCAGGAAGCTGCAAAAAATCACGTTCCGTCGTACATTTTACAACATGAAAATTTTTGAAAGAAATTTGATTTTAATTTTCGTACCCTATTATTGGCTTCTATTTTTTGCAGCATTCCAATTTTAACATTTTGGACTTTATATGTTTTCAACACCTGCATAAGCATCAACATTTTACATCAAATAGCCTGAGTACTGAGCTAACAGAGGAGCTTTTCAACCCGATCCGTTTAGGGTCCTTTTCGATGTGATTTAAACTTTTTTAGCCTTCAAAATATCATGTGAACCTATTTTTCTCCCAGAACAATTTTATCTATCAATGGTCGAATTTTCCTGATACTATTTAATAACATTGAAAACAGTTTGACAGTAAATTTATCAAACCATTATCCAAAATTCTTAAATTGTATTTTCTTTTTTCCTATTTTTGATGTGTTTGACATAAGAAGACTTAAAGAGTTTTATCTCTCTCTCTAATAATTCTACCTTATTTAGTTGCACCATAATAGGATTAATTTGATTTTTTAAGTTTTAAAAAAGTTTTTTTAAAAGTTGACTTCGTTCATAATATCTACACTCCTGCATTCGTTTTTGACCGGAGAAGCAGTTTTGATTTCATAGTCAGACGTATTGAAATAATCAAGGATTGAGGTAATCAATCCTCGAAAAAAAAAATAATAAATAAATATAAATGCATGTGTTTTACCTCAGCTGTCAGTTTTAGTTGAAGCGAAAGTGAATATTTTCGTTTCTTATATACTATGATGATCCATCATGGCTTGCTGTTCCTCAAAATTGGATTTTTTACAAGATGATAGATACTAATTAATAGTGGATTAGATAGTATTAAAAGTTTTTATTCTTTTAACTTGGAAAATGCCATAATTTTTTTGAAAATTGTACGATTTTTCCCTGAAATAATTTCTTGAACATTTTTGACAGGTAAGGCAGCAACCTCATGAAGATGGAAATATTAAATGCTCCCCTCGTTTTAAAATCTGTCAAGATAAATTTATTGCAATTGTCGGTAGGTTTTTAATTATCGAACCCTAATACGTTTGCTTTGCATTATAGTCACTTCATGTTAGAAAGCAATAAAAAAGATAATGAATAACATTGTCAAACTACCTAATTGTCCACACAAAATATTAATGATCAATAAGGATATTAATTTATTACGAATGTTTTGGCAAATGCCGGGATTCAAGATTTCATAATTTTCGGGATCCTGGGATTTTTCGGGAATCGGGATTTTTTTTTTACATCTTAAGTATAAGAAAAATAAAATAATTATAGAAATAATTTACGTTCTTATCTATGCAATCGATTTTCAAAATAATTTTGAAAATTGTCTGTAAATATCCTGCCTTAATTTAATCTTTATATTGTATTTCTGGGGCAAAATTACAAAACTCCTAATGAAATGAGACACATGAGATAGGAACTAAAAAATGGTTCGAATCCCAAATATGTTTGATGAAATAAATTCACTTTAAAAACAACAATAATGAAATAAAACCCAAATATCAGATTTTATTTTATAGTGAAAAATATATAAATGCAAATAATAACAAAAAAATATTGAGATAAGTCCCAAATTACGTACATGTACACATTAAAAAAAAATTGAAGCTTTAATATTAATATTTAAGAGTTCTTTTCCTTTATATACATTTCTTGTTTTCTATTAGAAATTTAAACAACTAATTGTTAAATAGATAAAAATATAAAAATCGTTCTGTTGCATTTAAATTAAATGTATTTTATTCAAATTATTAATAAGAAATAGTAAAATGAAAAAAAAAGAAATTTTTTTTAAATAAAAAAAAAAAAAAATCGAGTAATTTTTTATTTTTTCGAAAAACTTTAATAAAAAACCTTGCGAATAACAAATAAAGTTTCTTAATTAACTGAAAAATTCTTGTATATTAACTGCAGTTTCGCGAAAAACTCCTAAACTGTATAGGTTTTTTTGGGACTTATTTCTTTTCAGTTTTATAATCTCTTGACAACGGCGATTCATAGATCCCACAAGATACATACTTCGGGCGGAATTGAGTACCAGGTTTCTTGAATTTTTTCTCACAACTCTTGTTTATTTTTNNCTCTTGTTTATTTTTTTTTTTTTTTGATTTAAAGCTACCAATTTTATTTTTGAGGACACCCCAGAGTTGGGGTTTAAGTTCGTTGATTAGGATGGCCACTCCATTACAGGCACCTCATTTTGCTAAAACCACGTTCTAGTGGAATGCTTGGCATCATTATCCTGCATGAATTCCCATTTTAGTGACACTTCATCCTCAGCAAATGGAAGCATTTTATTCTGGAGAATAAAGCATTAATTTTTCCCAGGGATCCAAACTTTTGGACCAACTTCATAGACCGAAAAACATCACCATAGCATTATAGAACAACCACCGTGTTTGACGGTATTTTTTTGTTATATTTTGGATCAAATTCAGCATTTGCAGGGTGACATACAAATTATTTTCCGTCAGATCCAAAAAAATTAACTTTTGTTTCTTCTGATCAGGTAAAAACTGGAACTGACCTGTCAAATTTCAATCTTTTTTGTATGTTTTTCTTGCTCAACAGTGGTACTTTATTCTTCGACTTATCACCCTCTTAGAGCGAAAAACAACATTGAAATCCGTTTGGTTATGTTTAGGCTCTAAACGTTGGTCAAAACCTCAAGTATCATGACTTTTTTCTAATGCATGGCATTGAATAATTTAGTTTTGGAACACTTCTTTATCTGTGTAATTTTTTCAGATTCAGTACAATAGACATCATGATCCATTTTCAAATTTATTTACTGAAGACATAAATCATAAACCCGAAACGAATTTGATTAAATTAATCACATAAACTTTGCTTTGCGGGTTTATTTTTAAAAAATAAAATAAAAGCGTAAAAGAGAGGAAAATGGAATGATTTTCACAACTTTTTCTTAATTTTTATGATTTAGTATAAATTTTGCATTAAGATTTTTCATTTTGGAGAGGGAAATTTCCATTTTTCCCTCCCCGTGGATCCGAGCCTGCGGTAGTCCCTATTATTTTTTCCAACACTGTATGTACGGGTTGGAAAAACTAAATCTATGAAATCGTAGGTTCCATTTAGATTCTTTCCCTCGTCAAAAAGTTTTAATTTTATTGTAAAAAAATAAAGATTTCATAATGATCATTTTTGTGAAACCTATTTTCGGATTTTAAACTCATAGTGTCTTGGGTTAGTTTTGTTTTTGGTAGACTAGGTTTGACATTAGTTCGAATATTATTTTATACAAAAATATTGGTATTATTTATTTTAATGTTGATAAGATGAATTTTCTTCAAATAGATGTTTAGGGAATCAATCAATTCAAATTAATTAGTTGCAGTGGAAAAAAATGTATTCAGTAGTATAAAAAAAAGATATCCAAATAATGATAACAATTAAGATTTTTAAACTAATTATTATTTGTTGTTTTCAAAAATTAATGCATCGATGGTTTAATTTTAAAACAATAACAATTTAATTGCAATTATGCAGCTTCTTTCTAATTATAAAATAAATTTTATCGTTTCAAGTGAAAAAACTATTCAATATTATTTTTGATAACTTATTAAAACTATTTATCACAACAAGATGAAAAGAAAATGCAGCAGGAGATAAAATTTGTATATTTCATTTTATAAGTTGGGAAATAAGGTAAATTTTTGTTTAACACAAACGCATTTATCGTAGTAAATATATGTTAAATTACAGTGTGTCATAAAACAGATATTTATAATTTCTAATTCTTCTGTAATATATTAAATCAAATTAAAATATCTGAAATGATTGAAATAGATTTTGTATTTTTAATTTTGTATGCAATTTATCACTCATAGTTTTGCTCCACACTGTAACCAGCAATGCCAATAATGTCTAAATAATTGCAAAATTAAAAGTATGCCATAATAATTAATTTTCAAATGCACTTAGAGAAAAAAAACTACTTAAAATCCAATTGAGAAATAACAACATTAAAAACAGATAAAATCTCTTCACAATGTTGCTTCTAGAAAACATCTTAAGATGTTAGGGTGGGGTGGGTTGAGGAGGCAAGAAAACGACAAGAGTAACAGGAAAAGGAAGTGTTTAAAAATTGGAAACAGATTGAAAAATTGTAACATTAAGAAGGAGAAAAAAATAACGTAAAAAATCGTAGCAAAGAAATAATAAAACTAAAAAATAAGTTTAATTTTTTTATGAAGGGTAGATATAATAACAAAAAGAACAACAACAAAAATATAATATTAAAAGGAGAGAGAGAAAAAAAAAAACAATAATAACTTACGAATTTCCATTTGTTCAAATTCCAATTGACGAACAACTGCGTCATGTTTTTTATGCAATTCCGCCTCCTCGTCAATGCTTTCTACACGACCAATTGTTTTTGTTGTTGCTGTTGCATTTGATGTATTTGCCACATTTGTGCCACCAACTTGTGGTAGATCTGTAGCAGTGGGTGTTGTTGGTGTGGTTGGTTCTTTTGCTGATTTCTTTTGACCCAAAAGGCCAAAAACTTTTACTTTACTACCACGACGACTTCTTATTGAACCACCAAATGTTGCCGAAGATGATGAAGTCATTCCACCACTATTACTGCCACCACCACCACCTCCCTCGGCATTCGTTGCCTTTGCTGCTGATGCCTGTGAGTTGCCCATTGCTAGAACAACAGTCAGCGATGTTGGAGGAGGAGGAGGTCTATTTGTTGTAAAAGACTACAAATTGATGATTGAATTTATTTAATGCCAGCGAATTCAAGAACATGAAAAACAAAGAAAAAACAAAAACTTCTTTTATTAGTTAAAAAAAGTAACAAAATTGAAAAATAAGAAAAATATCAAGAATCAAAAATCAATTATAACTTTTCAATCAGATTATTTCTTCATCTTATAACTGACTACATAGTTAGTATAGCTACTTAAATATTTGCTGGCATTGTTTTAGTTCGAAATATTGTAATTTTTAAAATGAAAGTGTTTTTTTTTTGTTAATTTTTATTAAAGAAAAAATTTTATGTTTAAATAAAAGTGCAGAATCAATCACAAATTTTTAAATGATTGACAACTAAGATATTAAGTATTAAATTTCTAACGGCTTGAGTTATAGCCTACATTAAATTGGACAAATCATTTCCGAGTTTTATAGTGTCATTCTATTTTCCTCCCCCAAAAGCTTGAGTTGGATCGACGCCAGTTCCAATGACAACCCAATATTAAATTCTTGACTTTTTCAGTTCTGTTTTTGCAGGGTTTCAATGAAATTGCTGAGGTATTTTCAAAATGATTTGAAGAATCACGAGTTTTTAGCTGGCCTAGCGCCAGAAGGAGATGTCCAAAATTGGTCAAGTCTTTAAAAAAAATAATAATTCGTTAAGAACCTGTTCTTCTCAGAATCAATAGGCATATACCTCTGTCTATGTACAATTTCTTCTAAAGTTACAGAATTATTTCCAAAAAAATTCCGTTTGGCACTTGATGGTCTTATGGTATGGAGCTTTGATGGACCGATCTTCATAAAATTTACCAGTACTATAAAAAAACTATGGTCAATTATTAATCGATCAATACACTTGTATAGGATTTTTATGTTCCAAATATTATTGCAATCAATAGATCGACTCAAGGTTGGATTTTAAGGTGAGTGGTATAAATTAAGTTGATCAATATCTTTGGCTATCACAAATGAATAATCTATATATATAAAAGAGTAACGTTACTGACTGACTGACTGACTTAAATTTAAAATTTAAGTTTGAGAAATACAAATCCGGTACTTTTTAGAAATTCAAACGTTTAAGGGGTAAAAATCGTGCCTATTTTTGGTACTTTTTTCATAAAACATTTTTCTTATATTTATTGAAATATTCATATGAGGACTTTAATATGGGATACTACTACAATTGGAATACAATTTTTGACACATCGATGGGTGAAAAAAAGTAACAAAAAAGGGGAAAAGGTGGGAAATTACATTTTATTCAAATTTAATAATGAATTTTCAATTACATTA
>MINK01190456.1:5454-20244 GCA_001735545.1 Phormia regina | reverse complement strand
GTTAATATTGAATCATTTTATTTAATTTTTTCAGAATAAAATTTCCGAAAAAAAATTAAAAATTTTTAAATCCCCACAGGCAGAAAAAATATGGTTCAGGTGACCATAAACTAAGAGCAACATACTATGATGGTAATATATGATTCCTGGTAACAATATGTATATTTTAATGTAATCTGATTCATTCTGATTTCATTTAAACATTTTCTCATCATTTAATGATTTGATTAAATCATATTTATAACCTTTTTTATAAAATTTCTTACGATTTCACAATGTTTTTATCATATATATTAACATATTTTATCATTTAAAATTATTTGTGAACCATATTAAAATTTTGATTGTGGGTATTCATTAAATGAATAAAGCGTTGCTATCATAAACACGGTATTATTGAAATCAATGAAATGCTGCTATATAATCATTGTATAGTTGTGGTGATTATGTTGTAACTATGTTTCTTTCTCTGCGTGCAGCATGAGCAGAGGCTTCATAAACAAGATAACCGTCCTTAGGCATATCAATAGAAAAACATTCGAAAGGTATTCCAATCATTTGTTATATAAATATATATATCAACTATAGGTGGGCTTTATAAACGCCATTTCAACCGACGCACATATGAACATAGTTCTATCGTCATCATTTCTTACATAGATCCAGAAAATATCAACTTTTTTATAATAAAATTCTCGTTATACCCACCTCTTGTAATGATAAGGGGTATATTGCAGTTGTAATACCATTTGTAAGATCATATAAAGTATATTCTTGGTCATCGTGAAATTTAAAGATGATAGCCATGTCCGTCCGTCTGTCCGCCAGTTTTTTGAAAGCAGGTTAATGCATGGGAATAGAAATTGAAACTTAGCAAATATGTAGGTTAATAAAAGGAAAATGTATAAGTCATGCTAGAATAAGTCACATGCTTAAAATTCTTTAAGTTCGGTCCAGTGATATATTGATTAAAATGTTATTTATTTAAACAAAATTCTGGAAAATGTTAACTTTGAAAAAAATTTTAAAAACTTCAAATTTTTTATTTTTATAATGATTATGTTTACCAAATATAATTGAAATTAGAGATGGTGATGTCCGTCGAGTATTCGAAATTTATTGTTTTTTCTCGAGATGTCCGGTACTATTTTTAAAATCAGCTCAGAAATCGAATAAGAATTGTAAATTTAAAGTACTTTTTTAGAATCTTAACCAGCTTTTAATCCAGTAACCTTAGAAATAAAATTCCCATCAAATTAGTATCTTAACAAAAATGGGTACTTTTTGAAAATTCAAAAAAAATCGTACTTGATTTTGTTACCTTTTTCACAAAATATTTTTTTATTTTCACTGACAAATACATATGAATATTTTAACATTAGATACCAGTTCAATTAAGAATTTCATTGGAATACAATATTTATTACATTCAGGGTAAATAAAATGTACCAAACAGCGAAATAAATTGGGAAATATTGATAATATTAAAGCTTGATACATGAACTTATGTAGTCCTAAGTGAGTTTAAAGGGGGATTCTGTGGTACTCTATATTATTGAAACTTATCTAACTTTTAATGTTTATAAAACTATCTAACTTACTTTACTTACATGCGTACTTTTTGAAAATTCCAACGTTAAAAGTCGTACTTAATTTTGATAATTTTTTTTACAAAATATTTTTTTCTTTTTGCTGACAAATACATATGAATATTTTTACAGTAGATACCAGTACAATTAAGAAATCCATTAGAATCCATTAGACTTTGTGGTACTTTTTGTACGTACAATATTTAATTTACAAATATAAAATTTAAAATATATGATCCGAAGTAAAAGAGAAAAGATAATTTGTGGTACATTTTCGTTCTTCTAATGGTGTATTTGAATTTTCTAAAATATTGAAAAATATAAACATGAAATCGAAGATAAATGATCCTATATAAATGAGAATTCATAGCGGAGAATATTGTGGTACTATTTCATTCTTCTAATAGTACTTTTATACTTTTCTACAATACGGAATCTACAAACATTTAATAAAAAATAAAAAAATAAAAAATTTTTTATTTTTTAAATAATTACGTAGGTCAAGAGCAAAAAAATAAAAATTGTACAGTTTTATTACTTTATCACAAAGCCACATGCAATAGCAACAAAATGAGATATCGATCATAAAAANNGTTCCACTTTTGAAGTTGTGAAAATGTTCTCTTTTTGAAGAACTTCAACGTTTTTTGCATTATATTCAAGGATCCAAAATAATTATTATCATAATTTTCAAAATCCAAAATGGCACTTTTGAAGAGTTATTAAAAAAAAATTATGTTTAATAATTATCGAATAATATATAAATAAAAGTCATACATAACTATTATTTTTTAATTAATATTTTAAAAATCAATTAAAATAATTAGTGATGAATAAATACACATTTTAAATAATTATTATTGTTCGATTTATATAGAATAATAGTTTTTTTTTTTAATAATTAATTGGGAATTTCCTTGCAATTTCATCATCTCAAGCCTCAAATAATATTAGGAACCTAATTGAACAAACATTTCTCAATATGGTAATCCCAACAATATTATTTTAATCATGTTTCATGAATATATTTTATTTCACCAAAAATTTTGTTTTTGTAGCAATTATACTATTATATATTAGTTGTTAATTCATAATTATATTCTTAGCACAACATGTTAAGCAATATGTTTTAATGTGAACAGCATAATTGTTTTTAAAATTTTATGTGTAAAAAAATATGTTCAATACCTGGATATATATATTCTGATATAAGACCAACAAAATTTTGGTTGTGCTTCAACCATATCATTGCTGCATGATGAATAAATCATGTACATACACAACGAAAATATAGTTAGAGATCAACAATATTTTTATTGTGATTCAACCATACTTTTTCCTATATACATGGATACATATACAATAAAAATATGTTTGATAGATGTATTATTGCTGAGTACATGAATCTAGTACATATATATTAACTAATTTAAATACAACCATGATATGATAATACTGACGATTATGGTTGCTATTCACCACATGTTTTCTTTATGTGTACTATGTTATGTTTGGAAGGGGGACCCCCTTGAGTCTGAGCTAAAAATTTTCGTTTCTCGTCCATTCTCAAATATTTTTAAATATTATTGCAGGCCATGTTGTCAATTAGTCAATTAGATATTACAGATTAAAAAAAATTCTGCCCACTGTTGGAATGTGTGATATTTTATATTAGAGTATAAAAAATAAATTAAGTATGATGGCACTTAATTGTTTATAATTATCTTTTGATAATTTTATTATTTTAATGCTATTTAAAGTCATTATAACGATATATGCATGTCAAATAAATCTATAATGTTAAAATATTTTTACTCTTTTTTTAAATATATTTCAGATTATTTGTTAATTTATTGCTTATAATTTCTTGTTATAATTGTATCGTTTTAATTAAATTTAAAATATATTTTTCATAACTTAAAAACTAATTTAATACTCGTTATAAATAATATTTCAATAACTTATTCTTTGGCTTCCTCCTTTCTTTCATTATGCTTAATATTAAGTAAAATAAAAATATCACTTAAAGAAGTTACTAATATTTAAAAAATAATGGTTTAAAACTGACTAGATTTTGTGTTTTAAATATTAAAAATTCCACAAAATTGACACATTAATTGCTTTTGTTCCTTCTAATGCTAAACTAATATATAAAATTGAGAGAAAAATATCTATATTTTGAGAAATATAATACAATTTATATATTTTTTTAGAAAAATGTTTAAAAGATCATTAGCAGGAGTTTTCATTTGGATTGAAAAATATAGCATATCCTTGGGGGCATTATTTCAAGTTTCTATAAATAGTTTTTATATTTTTATTAAACCATATATTTGTTTTTATAATTTGTTTACGATGTTGTTGACAACATTTTAAATTGAAATAAATTTTGTTGTTTTTAACCTTTAGCTATTTGAAAAACACATGCTGCTTTCTATTTGTTGATAAAGTTTAATTTATTTTTTTTTTTTTGTGTTTTTTAAAATGGAAAGTAAATTTAGTTCCCATGGGGTTAAGGCTTTCTATTATACCAAAATTTTTATTTTAAAATTTGCAACGTAATTGTTTAATTTAAATGGGTTTAGTAGGAAAGTTAGAATATTTTTTGAAAACAATCATATAGAAAATATTATGGAACTAGTTACTTAATAAATATCAAAACAAATCTGATGCAATTTGAATTAAATTAATATAAGATTTGTTTTAAAGATTATTAAACGTGAAAATTATTTTTTAATTTATTAATTAAAATTTTTGATTAGCTGCTATTTCTTTTTAATATGATGAAATTAAGTTTTCATTTACAATAGTTTTAAAATGAATTGGAATAATTATTATTTAAATCGGCCTTGGTCTTAGGGAGGAATCCCCAGACTAGTTTTTAATAGGTAAGAATTATTAAAATTTTATTAGTTAAAAATATTATAATAAAACGTTCAGTTTTCGAAATCAGCAATATCATATGTAAACAAATTATATAAATATTTAAACCCCAGACTTGTGTAATATAAATCTCCTACTTTCTCTTAAGTATTAAAAATATATTAACTTCTAATTAGTCTAACTACTGCCACCAGGTGGATCATTAAATTCACTGCCCGCACTTTGTAATAAAGCTTGAAGCTTAGCAGCTGCAGGAAATGAAGCCAAATCTAAAGGAGCTGCTCCAGTGGTGCTTTGGATATAAGCTAAAAGTCTATTAAATAAATAAAAATTCAAAATATTTATAAATTTTCTTTAATAATATTCCTCAGATCATTGTACTCACCTTCTTAATTCCTCTATAGCATTCTGTTGCATAAGAATATAATTTTTAGCCAATAAAAGTGTGGCAATTTTGGAAAGCTTACGCACTGAGGGGGAATGAGCATAAGGTATCACATTACGCAATTCGTCTAAGGCATCGTTTAAATCGTGCATACGACGACGTTCTCTGTTTATATATTAAATTTATTTAATATTTTTGCTTATTTTAATAAAAAAATATTTCACTTACCTTGCATTTATATTTAATCTCACAGTTTTGCCTTGTCTATTTTTTTGTTTTCCTCCACCTCCAGAGCTACTACCACCATTATTGCCTCCTCCGCCAGCACTGCCAGCACCTAAACCTGTTGCTACTGAAGATCCCGAGCCTGTATTACTTGTTGAGGGTGCTAACATTAAATTAGGACTTGCTTTATCCATTACTGATCCTGCACCTGAATCTGGTTTATTTTCATCTCCTGGTGGTAACATACCCAAACCTTGAGCATAAAAACCTCCTAGACCTACTGATCCCAAAGGAGTTCTTCTGCCGGGTACACTTTGGGGGGGACTTGAGGTTGGTCCTGGATGACCACTGGGATGAGGTCCTAGCATATTGGCTGTTGGTGGTATGGGTGGATGTGAGTGCCCTGGTAGGGCAAAACCAAAGGGAAGATTTGGATGATCCATAACTTTATATTTTTAGCTAAAATAAGAAAAATTAAAAAAAAAAATAAATGAATCACTGCTTATTACAATAAAACATTATATTTAAAATATTATGAGCATCTAGAGATAATCATGTTTATAATAATTATGATAAGAAAATTAAAAGTTTAAAATTGTAATATGTTATATTATTAAACGTTTTTTAGAAAACACTTTGGGTTCTTTCGGTCCCCAGTTTGTTCGGTAATATTTGGACATAACATGAACTATTTTACTATTTTTCCTGGAAGACATTTATAAGGAGGCTAGGAGAAATAATGAACGGATCATAACTATTTTTTTCACTTACTGAAGCAACTATTCGTGCCAAAGTAATTAATCGACACAGAAAGTCGAAAAGTCTAAAAAATATTTCAACCTAAATATATATGTATATATTTTTTATCGGATCATAAATTTATTTTTGGCGATTTTTTTTAATTGCATACGTTAGCTAATCAACATTGAATCTCCTCCAAATCAATTTGAAAGCAATACGTCTCTGGCTACCTAAATTTTCATTGAAATGCAGAACAATTTCACAAATTTTTTGTAAAATGTTCCCAATATCTCTGGCACAAAAGTAATGATCCGTATATGATGAGGTCACAAATGTATCATCTACTTTTTATTACTTAACTACTAAAATTTATTGAAACGACTATTTATTTTTATTGTGCCATTTAGACCTGATACTCGCTTTTCCGTCTACTCATTGTCTCATTTTATTCGAAATGCTTCAGCTTCATTATGTTGTAGTTTCATTTCTAGTGACAAAAACATGGATAAGAATGTAGATGTTGATGGTCAGTATTTTGAATTAAATATATTGTTCAATTTAAAAAATTATTTTTTAATATAAATGAACGATGACAATTAATGAATACACCCAATAATATCGCACAAATGACCGTAAGAATAACAAATCGCTACTCTATTAGAATACGAGTTAAAATGGATCTTAAAAAACTTTTATATGAAATTTTAATGAGTTATGTTAAAAGAGAAGACAATAGATTGTTCAAATATCTCTAACCGATGTCCCTGTCATTTTCCAGATGCGGCATTGCGGCAACGGACACTGTTGCAAGTAATTTTCCAATGTTTCATCCTTTTTTTCATCCGCTTATTGGATTATATTTATCATTACTCAAATACGAGTGGTCATATTTAGTTTAGCCATCTCATTTATGTTCCGAAGTTTAGGAATTTTAATTATCTGGTGAATAAGTTTATTTCACTCTTTAACTATAAGACACTTCGCCATTTTTTACGACTTTAATAACCGATTGACAATTGTGAGGTTTATAATTATGCTTGATCAAACATTTTTATACCCACCATCAAAAAGATGGGGAGTTTATTGATATTGTACTTCCGTGTGTAACATGTCGAAATAATTGTTTAAGACTTGAGTCAATCTAGCTATGTCTACCCGTCTGTTGAAAGCAGAATAGAGCTCGAACGGAAAATCGTTGAGAGCAAAATTTTGTCTCAATTATTTGTCGTTTGTGATTGAATTTGAGCAAAATCCGTAAGTAAACAATAAAGTTGTGGGCAAAATACTAGAAGCACCTTCTGCTCCTAAATCAGTTTTCCGCTAATATCTCTTAAACAAAAGCATGTATGACAACAAAATTTTTCACGTATAGTTCAAGGATCGAAGTGAACTCGTAAACCAAAAAATGAGCATGGTTTGCCCACTTTAGCACCCACTTCCCATATAAGATGAAACGTCAATGAAAATGTATGTAAATAGTTCAGAGACCAATCTAAAATCGTGATCTGCCCACTTTACTGCCTGCCTCCAATATAGGCAAAATACTAGAAACATAGGGTGTACGTTGTAGCCTCTGTTCATAGTTTTCTGCTGATATCTCTTAAACAAAAGAACATACGAATACGATAATGGATAGTTCAAGGATCGATTATGTAAATTTGAAACTAAAAATGGGCGTAGTCCGCCAATTTTACCGCATACCTACATTATTAAATGTCAACGAAATTTTGGAACGGCGTGAACTTTCGACTTTACCGCCCACCTATGTCCGTTGTATATTTCATAGTTTTCTGTTGATATCTTTTAAATGGGCTTGGTCTGTCCACTTTACTACCTACGTAACATATAATGTAAAATTTGAAAAACTTGATGGTGGGTATAATAGATTCGGACTAGCCGAATATAGCATTCGCACCTATTTAATTTCCTTTTGAAAATTTACGATTACTATTTGGTATTTGAAGATAGCCAGTAAGATTTTTAGAACATGTTCTAAAATAAGTTTTAGAACTGGTATAATTAGAACCACTTTAGATTATAGTGAAGTCATAATCATTTCTGACTCTAATGGAGTAGAACCTAATTGTTCTAAATTTTGTTTTAAGGAATATTTTAGAGAACTTTTGAAAACAAATTAAAGAGTTAAAAAAGAAAGAGTTTCTACAAAATTTAATTTGTTAGCGGATTTAAGTAATAGCCCGTTTATATAAAATATAAAAAACTGGTTCTAAATATGCTTCTGGTTCTGAATATAACAATTTCGAGCAAAATTCTTTGATTAAAGAATTAGTTCTAAACCGTTCCATAGAAAGAGTGATGGCTAGCTAAAACTTCCAGAGAGGTGACAAAAGTCATTGGTAATAACGGCAAAATAGAAGAAGTACAAATTATTTTCATAATTCAATAAATTTTCTGATTCTTATAGTTTGATAAATTTGACAAATTTGACGGAAACTTTAACAAATGTTATTCCAAATTTCGATCGTAATAAACGCCGTTGCATCTGTGTGCTTTTGGATTCATTTTAGATACTCTTATGTCATTAAGATCGATCGAAGCTGTTGGAATATCGAAGCCATTCGGTGACCACTCCAGAATTTCTCAAAATTATGAAACTATTCCTTAGATAAAAATCAAATACTATGTGTTAAAAAAAAATACCACTTAGTCAGTAAGAAATCTGCTCTTTGTGTTTTGACATTAATCCCAATTGGGATCATATTGAGACAATTTCAGTAGAATTATTATCTTTTTTTTCTCTATGAGCGCTATCTCTCCACATTAAAATTTTTTTATGTTTTTAGTATAAGTTGTTGGTTTATACTAAGCCGTGAACCACATCGAAGGAATTCAGTGACACTATAGAAAATTAAATGTTTAGGCTGATATGTAAAATGAATGAAAGTGCAATTTAAAATTGATTTCAATGAATAGAACTCCTTTAAATATTTAAATTCTATTAAATAATCACCAATTGTTACAATCCTATATGAGATGTTCTCAGTCAACTTAAAAAAAAAAATTATCAGTTTTTCAGTCAAGATATTGAACTATTTTACTGTTCATTTTTGTAAAATTTATAAATTTTCGCTTAAAATAATAATATTACTTGGTAATAACCATAAATTTATTTAAATATCTTCTTATTTCAGGAAAAACACTACCGAACTTGTAAATAAAACTATTTAAACTGCCATAAACTGTTAAGTATTTAGCACATTAAAACCCCATAAATAATAAAAAAATATCATTAAATGTTCTACAAATATAAATGAGATCATCCCTTAAATCTCAAACTAAAAATTTAAGATGAATAAAGGATCTTGCAAATAAACAATAATTCATATGTTCATTAAACGATAATGAAAAAAATCATAATACAAACACTTGTTTATATTTTAACAATATGTACAACCAAAAGAAAAAAAGACTTAAACAACTGTTATGATTTTTTTTAAATAAAGTCCAAGGAAACCCACCCTGGTAATGTGCACCAGGTTTTAAAGTTAACATAACATATCTTAACATATGCTACACATAAACATTAGTATTTAAGGCGCCATCTAGCGAGTAGTAGTAAAATATAAAAGTTATGTGTTTCAAAAACAGATGGCGCCATAACAAACGAAAGGTGTATAAAACGGAATCAAAATAAATATGACATAAAAGAATATAAGGAAGAGAATAATGTTTATAAAGGGAGCAAAGGATAATATAAAAAATTGTTCTTAATATTTATAACAAATTTAATATATTTAATATTAATTATTTTTATTTATATTATTTATTTTCAATCACCTTATTTTCTTTTAATTTTTAATGCATTTAATTATTTTAAATATTTTTATATTATGAACCACTTTCAGCTTAAAACTTTTTTTACTATTTTAATATTTATTATTTTATTTGTTAAAATAAATTTCTTTATTTATTTATAAATTTCACTTAAACACTTTTACTTTTTTTATTTTTGTTTTGTAATTTAGCTTTATATCCTTTTTTGTTGTTTTATCATTAATTATTTAAAAGCAAAACCACAAAAATTTATTTACACACACTTTGTTCCTGCTGCTGGTTTACAATGCTTGTTGTTTGCTTTTAAAAATTTTTTTCTTCATCGTCGTCCTTTGGTCTTTTGCAAACGATTACAACAATACCACATTAACACCGCCGGCGTTTGTTATTATTTCATTGAGTATTGTGTTGAATTGTATTCTTCTACCACCAGCTAGTTCATCAGTTCTTTAGTAATAATAAAGCAGAGCAGCTTTAGCATCCAGCCAAAGATGGGTAAATGCGTGTCTGTGTGTAAGTGTGTACGTATGTGTGGCAGCTTTAGTTTTTAGTTGTTGACGTCGTCATACAATGTCAACAACTTGCACACACATATAAACAAACGAACATATACACTGGCAATAGGGATGTCACAAAAAAAAAACCTAGAACACCAGCCAACAAATTTGTACACATATACAAATACTAACAAATACGAGGTTAGGCAGAGAAGGTCTTTAAAGAATTTAAGAAGAATTCTTTAATAATAATTTGGATCATAATAAAAATATATATGGGAAAATCCAAATTTAACAGATAAAAATAGTTGATAATATATAAAATGTATCTTCTATACTACTGGTCGGATCACATTAAGTCCATAGAGGAGAACCTAAACTTTCAGAAAATCATTTTGTAATCGCCTTGTGATAACACGAAATAAGATACAATGTATCAAAGTTGACAGAAGCGAATTTTTTGTTAAAAAATCTATATCTCCTAAAATACTGGTTGAATTAAATTGACATATTTGGAAGCCATAGAAAAGGACTTAAGTTTTCAGAAATACCATCCTGTAAACACCCTGTAATAACATGAAAAAAGTTATAGGGGTTCAAAGTTGTCTACCACGAACTTGTAAAATTTTCAATAAATTGTAACTTAAGTGTAAGTGTTAAAAAAAAAAAAAAACATAGAAAACCCTGTGAGAATCTCAAATCTTAAAAATTTATTAAAAAAGCTGCAACTTCTTTCTAAATCTAAGAAAAAATCAACAAAAATGTAATTTAAAAAACCTTTCCCTCCTGCCCTATATAACACCAGCCAGTTAAATACAACATTTACCCACACATACACAAACACACAGATTCGCACTTTCACACTCACTTTCTGATACAAACAAATACAATAGAAGCCACCACCACCACTACTAACTATTACGACCACTCTTTTGCGGTATCCTGAATCCTGATTTTACATGATTTTGTATTTATTATTTTTTCTCGGTTTCAAAACTTTTTCTTTTATTTATTTGTTCAGCATAAAAATTTGTTATATTTAATATTTTACTGTTTTTACTGCTGATATCTTTTTGTTTCTATATTTTATGTATAAATTTGTCTATGATTGTCTTTGTAGTGGTATTGAAATTTCTATAGATATCAAAGAGTATTTGTGTTTTAAGAATTTTATTCATTGCTATATACCGATTCGTTTTATGATACATATTTGTTCGTTTACTTACTTTTGGTCTTATTGTTGTTGTTCTTGTTGTCTTATTTCTCGTTCGTTTAACAAAAACAATAACAATAATCATGATTATTATTGTTATGAAATATTCAGGGTACGAAATTAAAATTTTTTAATAATATAAATGTTTGAATAATATTGCTAAAGCTTAAACACTGTGAGCTTGTATTGATATAAAATAATAGCAACCAATAAAATTCAAAAACAGTTAAACATATATAGATAGCATTTAACCCGATCTTGCAGTACTCCTACATACCAAAATAAAAAATGAAGATTTTAAATTTATAAAAAAATTAAATACCTAAACTAAGAGCAAAAAACACCTGATTCTTAACTCGCGCAAACAGTTAAGTTATAATATTGGTATTCTGTTGGCATTAAGAATAATAAATCTTTTAAATATTTTAGTTACCAAAATCGTCCAAAACATTTTTTTCATACTTTTGGTTTCAATTCCGATTTTATTGACCTTTTGGTACTTTTTATTCCTCCTGGTACAATAGAGACATAGACGAATAACTGATCTAGATGTTATAGCCATTAAAAGAAGAGAACCGGTAGAAAACCGGTAGTAATATGACATAATTGGCTCCTTCCCGAATTTCGGTACACATAGGCAATGGTGTAGGGTATCATATGGTCGGTCTTGACCGACTATACCTTCTTCTCTCGTTTTTTAATTATACAATCTTGTCAATTCAAATTCGTTTATTTTTTCACTCAGTAAAGATATCGACTTTAAATTTACTTTTTTGATACATAATAAACTACATAACATATGATAAAATCGGTTGAATTGACATATAGCAAAGTTCAGATTGTTGCAGTTTTATATGAATATATCTCGAATATCGTATATGTTTGTTAAAAGATTTGTCATTGACTTTAAGTTGATATACAAATCTTGGAAATCAGATAAAAATAATTCGCTGATGGTTAAACATTTTCTATGACATTAGTGCCCTGAAACATTTAAGCTTCTAAGTTCAAAATGTTCCTGTCCGCTATGCGAAATTTCATATTTAACCGGCTGACTAGAAGTTACAGATTTATTTCCATTCTGCTTCAGTGTTTAATGTGTGATACAGCAAAGAAAATGTCTACACTTAAGCTGTTTTTGATATCAAATCAAACGGAGTTTTTTTCGAAAGAATTAATTTATCAAGTAGTATTAACCCATTAATTATAAAGTTAATGCTAAATTTTTTTTAAGTTATTATTAGATTATTATGTTGTCTTAGAAACTAGAGAAAAAAATCGAATTTTGTATACAAAGGCTGTCTAAAAGACACACGGATCGCCTCAAATGCTAGTCTTGCGAAAACGCATCAATGGTCTATTCGGCGATATCTTTAAATCTTCTTTACGAAAGTGCTTTTATGATAAAGGTGTATCCGAATAGTAAATATTTTAAAATTTGAGCTCAAATAAACTCATAATGTTGTTCAGAAAAAAATTTCGTCACCAAAAATGGTACGATTTCTGAAATTTTCCAGACACTGTATTTCGAAATAAAAAAATTTAGACATTGAAATCTTTTTAATTTGTTATAACAATCACAAAAACAAACTCTGTGCCAAATTTCGTAAAGTTACCCCTAAGGAATCGGGTAGTGGTCGGAAATGGGTTAAAGTGAACATCATCTACTAGTGGGGCAGAATCAAAAACAAAAGAATCTATGACTTTGATCGGTTGGTTGGATTTTCATGAGGAGTGTACAATGTTAAGTTTGGAAAGGGGGCACAACAAACCCCTCAGGGGCGGAAGTAAGGCGGCACAAAGTTAGGTACTTTCCAAATTCTTGTTTCTCGTTCGATTTCAAATATATTGCTGTAGGCTCTGATAAGACCTATACAAGCATGCTTACATGTCTTATTTATCTCTTATAGTTTTCGAGTTATTTGCGTTGGAATTTTTAATCACCATAATTTAGCATGAAAACCCGGACCAAGAAGGTCTAGTTTTTCAATAAATATCCTAGCATTTCCAACCGATTTTATAAGTTTTTTTACTAGTAAAAAAATTGTCTATTGAACAAAACAAATGAAGTCGTTATCTTTAGCGATTCTTTTTTTAGCCAAAAAAGTATCTAGACTCCTTTTTATTTAAAATAAAAATTTCTTTAGCAACATATACAAATTTTGCAATTTTTCGAAAGGCAACTTCACAGAGATGACTTTGAAATAAAAAGCAAGCCTAATAACTCTATTAGTCATGGTACACACCCTCACGAATGCGACCAACTTTTTATGAACGTTTTGATTTCTCGTATTTTCTCAAATTCTAAAGCACGAATCGACAACCGGAATGTATTTTAAGAATCCTCAATATGTTGTTATAAGTTTTAAATCAAAATCTACGCGACTTCGGAAAAATGTGGCTTCTATAGCAGAAAATGTAGAAAAAGTCCATTTTTAAGATTTTTGTCATTTTTTTGGAAAAAGAAAACAAATTTACAAACTCTTTGCTGTTTGTAAATTTTTTTTGAAATTAAAAATGTTTTATCTGTAATAAAATCTTTGCTGGTAAAGAGATTTTAACGAGATTTTCGACGAATGTAGACTTTGTCCTATAAAATGAAAAAATAAAAAAAAAAAAAACAGAATTATTAGGTTTGTTTTTTATTTCAAAGTCATGAGAGGATTGTTGTGCTCTCTTCCAAATTTCATGAAAATCCTAACAGCCGATCAGAAATTTATCTCAAAAAAAAAAAAAAAAAAAAAAATTTGATTNCGTCTTAAATTTGTTCAATAGATAACTTGTTTTTAACTAGTTAAAACTAAATAAACTAATAAAATTCAGTCAGAAAATCTAGGATATTAGTTAAAACAACTGAAGCAAAAACATGCAAAATTATGGTAAGTAAAAATTCGAAACGCACAAAATTCAAAAAACTAGAAGAGATAAATAAAAAAAAAAGACATTGAATAAGCGATAGCAATTTTTTATGTCAAAAGACCTAACATTGAGTCCCTTACCTCCACCCCTGAGAGGAGTGTTTGTGCTTCCTTCCAAACTTAACCGAATTTCATGAAAATCCTTTACCAGCCGATCAGAATTACAAATTTATTCTCAAAAAAATTTCTTTTGATTCTGACTCACTGTGCATTCCGATGAAAATTAAAAATTAGCGTATTTTAGGATAATTTTCAGGAAAAATATAGAAACAACATAATAATGAGAAATACTTGAAATTGATTGATTCCATTTAAATTATTCAGCCTAACTCCAAAATAATTTTAAAATTCCATATTTGCTTAAAGTCGACTTTATTAAAATAGAAGTTGTGTTTTTTCATACTATAAGAAATCATTTTGAAAGCTTTTCAAAACTCATGCTTTGAAATATTTGAAAATATTTTTCAATAAATTGAAGTAACAATAAAAAAAATTTCAAAAATTTATAAAAACAAATTATATATGAATTTTCAATCAAAAAAAT
>MINK01190452.1:0-17085 GCA_001735545.1 Phormia regina | reverse complement strand
AATCGATTTTATATCGAAAATATGTGTAATGAACTGATATTTAAGTCTATGTACTTGATTTTATAGTCTAATGTCTTTCTTTTATATTTAATTAAATAATTCTTGCCAACAAATTATTGTTATTTTTCACATAAAGTTCATCACAGTTTATCAAATCACTTACCAGATAATTTTTAATTTCGATGATTTTATTTTATTATTTTATATTTCTGTTGCAAATATATTTTTCTTTAATTAAAAATCTTCCCTAATGTAAATGATGAATATTATTCCGAACTTTTTATAAGTTAATAATTTTTAAATTTTATTTAAACTCAAGCTCATCAAATTAAAATTATTACTTTTATGAACTTGAGCCTGAATAAAATTTAAAAATTAATAATTTTCCATAATTTTCTCTTAACAAAGAAATTTTCGATAAAATTTAGGGTTTATTCCAAAATTAAGAGAATTTCTTCTAAGGAAAAGTGTTGATAGAATTTATTTTCAGAAAAAAAAAATTTTATGAGAAATTTTCTATTTTATTATGAAATTCTCGTTCAGTACTCTTTTTATAGAAAATTCTCGTTCGATTCTCTTTTTATAGAAATATTTCGGTTTATTATCCTTTATAGAAATTTTTCGATCTGCTGTTCTCTTTTATATATATTCTCTTTCTATAAAAATTTTTTTATCTATTCTCTTTATAGAAAATTTTCGATCAATACGATTTTAAAAAGAAATTATCGATCAATACTCTTTTTATAGAAAATTCTCGATGAATAATCTTTTTATAGAAAATTCTCGATCAGTACTCATTTTATGAAAAATTCGAATAAAACTCTTTTTATAGAAAACTCGATCAATTCTCTTTTTTAAAAAAAATGATCGATTTATTCTCTTTTTAAAGAAATTTTTCGATCAATTATCTTTTTATATATAATTTTTGATTAACTCTGTTTTCTTAGAAAATTTTCGATCAATACACTTTTTTATAGAAAATTCTATCAATTCTCTTTTTACAAAAAAAATCTCTTTATCCTTTTTTAAATAATTTTCGATCAATTCTCTTTTTATAAAAATTTTTCGTTTTATTATCTTTGATATAAGTTTTTCCATATTTTCTATTTCTATAGAAAATTTTCGATTAATATTTTATTTATAGAAAATTTTCGATCAATACACTTTTTATAAAAAGTTCTATTAATTCTTTTTTTTACAAAAAATTTTATTAATTCTTTTTTTACAAAAAATTTTCGCTAAATTCTCTTAATCTTTTATATGAAAATTTATTCTCTTTCTATAGAAAATGGTATATCTACTTTTTCCTATAGACATTTTTCGATCTACTCTCTTTCTATAGATAATTCGATAAATTTCCTTTTTACAAAAAATGTTCGATTTATTCTCTTTTTAAAGAAATTTTTCGATCAATTATCTTTTTATATATAATTTTTGAATAACTCTGTTTTTATAGAAAATTTTCAATCAATACACATTTTATAAAAAATGTTATCAATTCTTTTTTTACAAAAAATTTTCGATAAATACTCTATTTTTTATATGAAATTTTTCGATCTATTCTTTCTATAGAAAATTGTATGTTTAATTATACTCTATACCACCATATGGGGTTGGGATATTATGTTTTTGTGCAAATATTGCAACGCAGAGAAAAATTTTCCTACCCCCACCTTATATCGTTCGACTCAGAATTACTTTCTAAGTCGATTTAACGATGTCCGTCCGTCCGTCTCGTTGGCTGGCTGGTTGTTCATGTAAATTTAGAGATAGTTGTAATTTTAGAGATAATTTGATGAAATTTGGTACATATGATTTTTTTTTTTTGTATAAGGACAAAGCCTATTGATTTTGGTCATGATCCGCCCATTATCTCACCTAGCCCCCATACAAATTTTCGCTCGGAATAGAGTTTTTTGAATACCTTAAAAATTGAAATATTTTAATGAAATTTAACAGAAATAAGTTTTTGTAAGTTGTAAGCATAAATCCATGTGCCAAAGATCGGACCATAATTGACCATAGCTCCCATATAAGACCCAATTTGGGGAATCACCAATAAGTGCATAAATACATGTGAATCATAGTATCGACGTAATATTCTGCAATAGTATGTTTTTTGTTTTCCACTTAATACAAGTCTAGGTACATAATTGGCTCCTTTCCGAATTTTGATACACATAGACAACCGACTATACCTTCTTCTCTCGGTTTTCCTATAGAAAATTTTCGATCTACTCTCTTTCTATAGAAAATTTGAAATCTATTCTCTTTTCCATTAATTATCTTTTTGTAAATAATTTTTGATCAATTATCTTTTTTATCTATTTTTTTTTATAGAAAATTTTGAGTAACTATCTTATTAAATACAATTTTCGATTTCGTAAAATACTTTATTTTATCGGATTTTTGTTTTATCTTGAATTTTTGATAAATTATATTTTTATATTTTTATATTTTCGTTAAATTATATTTTTATATATATTTCATATAGTTTTTATTTTTTCCATACTTTATTTCTATTAGAAATTTTTGTTTAATTTTCATTTTAGCGGAAATCGATTTCATTACATTTCGATTAGGTTATTACTCGCAAAAATTTTGTAAAATTGTTTTTAATATCTAACAAACATTTTCGATAAATTTTCTTTTGATCGTTAATTGTCGATAAATTTTGTTTTTATGGAAAATTTATATAAAATTTTCTTCATATCGGAAATTTTCGATCAAATTTTTTATGATAAAATTTCCAATAAATTTACTAAATGAAATCCATAAATTTTCTCTTTTCACAAAATATTCGATAAATTTTTTTCTTATATTAAACAATTTTATAAAATATTGTCCCAAAACTTTTAGTATAGCCCTCGTATTTTCTAATATTTCATAAACAATAAGAATTTTTTCTAAAATTCCCCTAGAAAATTACCTAAGATTTACATATTTTCTTAAATAGTTTATAAATCCCTACATTAAACCGATTTACAATTGGAATTTTTATACAATACATACCCATCCAAACATATTTACATGTGTAAATGCATGTCATGTCTATTGAAAATTTTTTATAAATTTTAACAGACAGATGTCTGTTAAAATAAAAATTTCAAGCCCAACATTAATCATCATACAATGCAAATATTCATTTATTTGTATAATAAATATCGTAACACATACACACATATTTGTGTGTAAAATTGTTTGTATTATTTGCCATATGATCCATTTACCGTAAAAACCTTTTCAATTATTTTCTTTTACTTTTTGTTTCTCCCAAAAAATCCATGTTTAATTTTCTTATTTGCACAATCAATAACAAAACAAACAAAAAAAAAAAAACAAATACACACATTTGTTTTTGTATTATTTTCCCAAATTCACAAAGGAGAAAAAGGGAAAATTTTCGCCTCTTTATTACAGAGATTTTGTTTTAAAGTTATTGATTTGTGTGTTTGTATTGATTTAGTGAGTTGCATATAAAAACAATGACCATATGTTTGTAATTTACTTATTGGTTGTTGTTGAAGAGAGAGAGGAGCGATAAGGAGAAGAAGAAATAGTTTATTCTCTAGTTTAGGCATATTATTTGTGTATGCCTTGTCCTCTGTATTGATATTTGTTGTCTTTTAGTGATAAATCACTAAATCATACTCATTTTAAAATAACTTTAGCTCATTTTGTATTTTATTGCATGATTAGTTGTTGTTGCTGATTTCTTTAAATGTTTATTATTGTTATTTTAGTTGTTGTCATTTTATAGATTTAGTTCTTCCTCTTGCAATGTTTTCTCCTTATCTTTTGTAACATACTCTTTAGATTTGGTAGTTAATATTTTCTATATTAAGTGAAAACAAAAACAAAATTACTGTTTTTGTTATTTTTGTTGTTTTTGGGTATTTATTTATACATAATTATTTATCAATTCCATATGTTTTGAGTTGTGTTGGGAATTTTAAAGTAATTTAACGTGTGTAAGTGTGCGTAATATTGTGAGTGTGCCTTGGCCTCTACAATTTTTTTCTTATTGTTGTTGTGGGAAGAAAAAATAAGAAGAAGACGAAAAAAGTGTACTATTGTTGGTTACTTTTACTATTTTAGTTGTGTGATTTATTTCAAGTCTACATTAGTTAATGCTACGCAGTGTAGTTTAAATAAGAAGGTTATTAACTCTTGTCGACATATCGCAAAAATATATTATTTAATTTTTGAATATTAAATGAATAAGTGCCAGTGATTTGTAATAAATTTTAGTTTTGAGAATTAATAAAAATAAAAGAGTTTCTACGTGATTTGTGTTTTGCTTTTTCTTAAAAAATGGAAGTAGTTAAAATAGTTGTACACCCAAAGAAAAGAGATGGTAAGGATTTAAATAAAATTTTGCAAAAATTTATTAAAATTTAAATTAACAAGCAAGTAATTTATACAAAAATAATTTAAAAAATATTCCATTAACATAAATTTCCAATAAAAAGAAAATTTAACTAAAATTTTATGAAACACAATAAAATATTTAATGAGAAATTATGTAAAATTATCCGTAAAATGAAAATTCAACGCAAATCTAATAAAAATATTTCAACAAATATTTTTATATAAAAAGAAAATTTAACGATGATTTTCTGTTAAAACAAAAAATTAACGAAAATATTCGATAAAAAGAAAATTTAACGTAAATTTCCCATACAAAGAAAATTCGAAAAACATTTTCTATAAAAGAAAATTTAACGAAAATTTTCTATAAAAAGTAAATTTAGCGAATATTTTCTATAAAATGAAAATTTAGCGAATATTTCTAATAAAAAGAAAATTTAACGAAAATTTTCTTTTAAAAGAAAATTTAACAAAAATTTTGTATTAAAAGAAAATTCAACGAGAATTTTTTATAAAAAGAAAATTCAACGAAGTTGTTTTTACATAAAAATATTTGACTAAAGTTCCTTTTATAGAAAATTTTTGATAAATTTTTTATAGAAAGTATTCGGTTAAATTTCTTTTCACAAAAAATATCCGATTAATGTTCTTTTTATAGAAAGTTTTCGTAAAAATTTCTTTCTACAGAAAATTTTAAATAAAATTTCTTTTTACAGGCAATTTTCTTTAGATTTTCTTTTATAGAAAATTTTCTATAGAATTTATTTTTACAGGAAATATTTGATAGAATTTCTTTTCACAAAAAATAATCGATAGAATTTCTTTTTATAGAAAATATTTGATAGAATTTCTTTTCACAAAAAATATTCGATAGAATTTTTTTCACAAAAAATATTCGATAGAATTTCTTTTTACAGAAAATGTTCTATAGAATTTCTTTTTACAGAAAATGTTTTATAGAATTTCTTTTTATAGAAAATATTCAATAGAATTTCATTCGATTAAAGTTGTTTTCATAGGAAGTATTTAATTAAAGCTTTTTAATATTCGATTAAAGTTATTTTTATAGAAAATATTCGACTAAATTTCTTTTTATAAAAAAAATATTCGATTAGAGTTCTTTTTATAGAAAATATTCGATTAAAATTCTTTTTAAAAAAAAAATTTCAATAAAATATTTTTTATAAAAAAAACCAGTAAAATATTTTCTATAAATAGAGCTTTAATCGAATATTTACTATAAATATAAATAAATTACTATAAACTTTTATCGAACATTTTCTATCAAAAGAACTTTTATGGAAAATTTTCTATGAAGAACTCTAATCGAATATTTATTATAAAGAGAAATTTAATCGAATATTTTCTATAAAAAACTTTAATTGAGTAAAGAAAATTAATGAAACATTTTCTAAAAAATCGATAGTTTTTTTATAAAAGGAACTTCAATCGAATATTTTCTATAAAACGAACTTTAATCGAATACTTCTTATAATTAAAAGGACTTTAACCGAATATTTTCTACAAAAAGAACTTTAACCGAATATTTTCTTTAAAAGTAATTTAATTGAATGTTTATTGGATTTTTTCTATAAAAAGAACTTTAATTGAAAACTTCCTACAAAAAGAACTTTAATCGAATATTTTTTATAAAGAAACTTTAAACAAATATAAAAACGACTTTGACCGAATAATTTCCTTTAGAGTAATTTAAACAAAGTTTTATTCGAATTTTTTCTATAAAAAGAAATTTAAACGAATATTTCTATGAAAAATATTAACCGAAAGTTTTTTTTTATAAAAAAAAAGAAATAACCAAAAATTTTTTTTAAAAATAAATTTTATCGAATATTTTTTATAAAATGAAATTTAATCGAATATTTTCACAAAAAGAAATTTATAAAAAGAAATTAATCGAATATTTTTTAAAAAACGAAATTTATTCGAATATTTTAATAAAATTACTGGTAAAATATTTTTTATAAAAAATTTTCTTTAAAAATAAAAATTTTTTTATAAAAAAAATTCTCCAAAATAGAATTTATTGAACATTTTTTATTTGACTATTTTTATAATCACGAAAATTTTGGAAAATTTTGTGCAATTAAAATATTCATTGAATATAGAGAATTCATCCTATAGATGGCTGCAATTCTGTAAAATTTCTGTCATTAATAACATTTAGCTTTTTATAAGTTATGGCAAATATATGACAGGGTTTAAAGACTAACTCTATAGTAAATAATTTTAATAAAACACACATTGTTTAGCATTAAATATAAAAAAATAATTTACATAGTAACAACTAGTTGTTAAAACCCTTAATAAAATACGTAACTAATTATAATATTTTAAATGTTTTTTATTCATTATTCTAAGTAACTACAAATCATTTGCTTTTTTATTTTTAAATAAAATCTTTACACTGAAAAAATTTATAAATTATAGCAAAAATATTACTTTATTAATTGTTTAATGAAATAAATATGACAAAAATTGTTTGTTAATATGACAAACAAATTAATTAATTTTGTTTTTTGTTTGACAATGAAATCATTTATTAATAAAATAAAAAGTTAATTGTTATATAACACAAGTATGTATATTTGAAATACCTTTATTATGCTATATTCTTCCTTATAATTTCTTTCTGTGTATTTATTTCATCACATTTTTTTACAAGTTGGTCATAATATTTACTTCTTTTTCTTTAAGAGTCGTTTGACTGTCTACATTTATAAAAAAAAATATAAAAGATTTTATAAACAATTAATTGTTTATGTTTGCATTTTAAATGTTTTTTTTTTTTTATTTATTTCTCAGTTTCTTTCTGACGTTTATTTTTGCTGAAATGTAGAAAATAAACCAAATATTTATGTTCTCTGGCTCTTCTTTACCACTTTAAATCATTAAAAAGATAAAATAAATAAAAAAGTAGCAAAACTGCTGAAACACTTAAAAATGATGGATAAGATACTTTGTCTGCTATTTTTGCTGATTGAAATACTTGATTATGTAAAAGGAAAAGAAACACAAGTTAAATTAAAAAAAAAGAAATAAAGTCTAAGACAATGTGATGATTTTAAATGAGTCATTTAATATTTGGGTTTAAAATGGATGTTATTTTTGTGTGTCTTTTGTCTAATAATTATATCCGTAATAAAGAGAAGAATTTTAAGTAGCTAAACATTTCAAAAAAATAATAATAATAACTTTATTTATAGAAAAACAAAATAATAAAATATAAAATTTATTTTGCACTTGATTTTTTGTATCTTATTCCTTTAATTTTTATTTCTTTCTAAAATTATTCATTTTAGCTAGCTTTCACTGTAATTTTTATTGCAACATTTAATATCCAACAAAGAACCAAATCTTTGGGTTTTTGATTTCCAACAGTAATTTTTCAAAAATTTTATCAAAAAATTTAGGTCAGAACAAATGACTGTTGCAGAAATTTCTTCTTTTCTTTTGTTTTATAGTGTTTATATACATATTTTATATATTGATGTTGTTGTGAAAATGAAATTATAACAACAACAACCTAATAACACAAATTTACCAGCCATGCAATCATGACAACACCAACAACAACAATAATAATAAATAAATGAAATGAAAATATAAAATGTGACACCAAAAGCATTAACCCATAATCAGGTTAAATAACAACAAAAGTGGTTAACATTTTTGAAAAAAAAAAAAAACTACAACAATAAACAACAAAGACCCTACATAATAATCATTATCAAAATCACAACAATAGCAAGAACCACCAAATACTAACACATACATACATATATGTATGTGCACAGAATTCATATGAAATTTCCAAAATTGGAAAAAAATAAATAAACAACTTTAAACCTAATTTGAACTAAAACAACGCATGCGTCACTCTATAGTTATAAGTTAAGAGAAAAATATTTCATTGTTTTGATTTTGAATGTTTACTTAAGTTTGTTTGATCAACAACGACATGGTAGTCAGAGTGGGCACTTTTGTACGCTTTTTTTTTTTGGTACTTTTATAACTTATTGCGATTACTTTAATTTTGCCTATTGAAATATTATTTTCAAACTATATAATAAAACTAGTATAGTATGAACTATAATCTAGTCTATAGTATAAACTATATTCCAGACTTACTAAAGTCTAAACTATAGCCTAGTCTACAGTTTAATTTGTAAAAACTACAGTCTCAATTATAGTATACACTATATTGTAGTTTATAGTATAAACTATAGTCCAAACTATAGTATAAACTATAATCTAGACTATAGTATAAGTTATCGTCTAAACTATAATATAGTTAATAATCTAATCTATAGCCAAGACTATAGTTCAAACTGTTGTCTATTATATAGTCTAAAATATATTATATTTTATAGTCTATACTCTAGACTATAGTATAAACTATAATATAAACTATAGTATAAATTATAGTATAAACTATAGTGTAAAATATAGCATAAACTATAGTGTAAAATATAGTGTTAACTATAGTTTAAACTATATAGTATAAACTATAGTATAAACTGTAGTCTAAACTATAGTCAATACTAAAATCTAAACTATAGTCCAAACTAAAGTCTAGTCTATAGCCAAACTATATCTTAATCTATAGTCTAAATAATAGCCCAATTTTCAAAAGATTATGGTCTAAGCTATATTCTAATCTATAGTCAATATTATAGTTTACAATCATATATAATCAAACTATAGTCCAGTCGATAGTTCTAAAGTATAGTCTGCTCTTTAGTCCAAAACAAGAGTCTAGTCTCTAATTTAAACTGTAATTTAGTCTATAATCTAAACTTCATATTGTCTAGTATTTAGCCTAAAATATAGTATAGATTATAGTCTAAACTATAGAATAGCTTATAGTCTAAACATAGTATAGTTTATAGTCTATATTATGGTATATGGTTTATATACTTAACTACCTAATTTATAGCATAAACTTAAGTATAGTTTTCAGTCTAAACTATAGTACAGCTTCTTGTCATAGTTTATAGTGTAATATATAGCAAAGTTTATATTACAAATTATAACTTGAACTATAGTATAGTTTATAGTCTAAACTATAGTATAGTTTCCAGTCTAAGCTATAGTACAGTTTATAGTCTAAATTATAGTATAGTTTATAATCTAAATTATAGTATAGTTTATAGTCTAAACTATAGTATAGTTTCCAGTCTAAGCTATAGTACAGTTTATAGTCTAAATTGTAGTATAGTTTATAATCTAAATTATAGTATAGTTTATAGTCTAAACTATAGTATAGTTTATAGTCTAAACTATAGTATAGTTTATAGTCTAAACTATAGTATTGTTCATAGACTAATTATAGTATAGTTTATAGTCTAAACTATAGTATAGTTTAAAGATTAAACTATAGTATTGCATATAGTCTTAAACGTAATATATTTTATAGGCTTAACTATAGTATAAATTATAGTCTAAAATATAGTTTTATCTATAGACTAATCTATAGTTCTATTTCTAATCTTAACCGTAGTATAATTTATAGCCTAAACTAAAGTATAGTTTCCGGTCTCAACTGTAATACAGTTTCTGGTCAAAGTTATAGTATAGATTATAGTCTAAACTATATCATAATTTATAGTGTAAAATATAGCAAAGTTTATATTACAAACTATAACTTAAACTATAATATAGTTTATAGTCTAAACTGTAGTATAGTTTATAGTCTAAACTATAGTATAGTTTATAGTCTAAACTATAGTATTGTTCAGTTAATAAGTTTAAACTTATAGTTCTTATCTAAATTATAGTAGTCTTATAGTATGATTCAATCTGTATGTCAAAAATGTGTTATTTAATTTTTATTACAAACTAAAGTTAAGTCTGTAGTATAAACTTTGATATAATTTATACTTTAGCCTTTTGTATATTCTATAGTCCATAAAATTTAACTTAAATTTAGTACAATTTATATACCACATTAGTACTATTTTTTTAAAATTTTTGGGTACTTTTGGTAATTTTTTTCTCAATCCTGTTAAATGTATCTAAAAGTGCGTGCATGATTTTTTTTAATGCTATTTAATATAAATATAGAAATTTAACAAAAAAGAAAAAAGATACAGCAACAACAACAAAACCTCAACAGCTGTATTTATTTATTTACACACTTTTTTTCTCTTGTTTAATGAATGAACTTCTTCACTATAAGTTTTTTATTTTTTTAATTATTTATTTTTCTTGGGAGTTTTATACTAAATAAGAGATAAGCTATTATTGACATTAGCACGCTTTTTTGTCGCTTTTATTCAAACAACAACAGCAACAAAAATCTTAAAACTTTTTTTTTAACAAATTTAGAACACAACAATGAAATGTTTTAAAAACATGCACATAAGAAATAAATTAGTCATCTTTTTTTATGGTAAAAAAGAAAAATTACCTTAATTCTTTTAAGTTGAAGAAAAAAACTTTTATTTTGATTTGTAAATTGTGGTTAAATATAAGAAGTAATTTCCGGTTTNTTTTTTACAACAAAAACAAAAGAAAGAATTTATAATTTTTGGCNAAAAAAAA
This sequence comes from Phormia regina, assembly GCA_001735545.1. Classification (NCBI taxonomy): domain Eukaryota; kingdom Metazoa; phylum Arthropoda; class Insecta; order Diptera; family Calliphoridae; genus Phormia; species Phormia regina. The sequence goes on along the minus strand of MINK01190452.1, from coordinate 6,150 downwards.
AAAAAAATGAGAATAAGATTAAGAAACATGACTTAATTTTGAAAGACCATTTAGGGAAGAAAAAAAAAAGAATTTAATTAAATAAAAGTGGGTAGAATTTGTAAAGTTTGGTTTACACCATTTCAATTAAAATTTAAGAAATTATAATAAAATGGCAATAAATTATTAATTTCAAAAACTGAATGCAAAAAATTTAATGTCCTAATAAGGATATCCAAATTTTTATAGGTTGTTTTATGTTTTGTGCTATAACTTTCTTTTGGCTTAATTGATTTGGCTGATTTTAAATAGCAAATGGCTTAGGATAACAGAAAATAATTTGGCAAATTTTCGTTTAATTTAGTTTGAAAGTTTGGACGCACGACATCATGAAAAATGATATTATTTCGTTTAATTTTCTTTTTTGGCGGATTTGATTGATTTTAAATAATTTCAAGTTCATTCACCTGTGACATTGCTGTAAACCAAAACAATTTCATGATTACCACTATACTTTGGGTAATATTACATCTTCCGACAATCTTCTTTAGAACAATAAAACTTAAATGATGATTAATCGATAAATTCAAGTACTTTTTTAGAGAACCTAAAAGTGCTACAATATTATCTCTTCAAAATAATCTTATTTGACAATTAACAACTATTTTTATTATAATTTTATTTTTCCAAATATAGGCTTTAGAAATACAAAATTTTCACACACAAACTTACTTCTCTAAATCTATGATTTTTTTTTTTGGTACAACACACAAAAACAATTTAATCTATATAAATGTATTTAATGTGTTTTTAAGAATGAAACAAACATCTTACAAATGCAGCACCAGCAGCAACAACAAAAAAAAGGAAGCAATCTTTTTCAAAAGGCCAATGAACGTTTATTAGATGAAGAACAAAAAAAAGCAAAAAAAAAACGTAAATTGGAATAAGAAGCAACAAGATAAAGTAGCAAAAGAAGCCAAGAATCTAAAAGAAAATAAAGAAAAGAAATCTTCTCAATATAAGTATCAAACGTGTTGCAACATAAGAAATGACTAATAGACAGCTGGTTTGGATACTATAAATTTGCCCCGGTTGTAAGTTTGTATATAGCTAGTGTATAGAGCAGAAGATGTTTGGTTTTCTAAGGAAATTGGAGTAAAATTTTAATTGGTCCCCACAATGACCCTTAACTTTTACGCATACATAAGATACACACACACACTTTTCTTTACACACACACACATAAATATAATGCTGCTGCAACTCAGCATTAATGAAAAACAGATACAAATAAATATTATGGCGACATGATGTGTGTTATTGTTATTGCTTGTTGTTGTTGCATGTTGCATGATGATACTCGTAATATTTGTTAAATGATGAATTTTCATAGGAAATATTTATTTAATTTTCTTTTTAAGTTCTTTAATTTTTCATTTTCTTTTTTGTCTTTAATAAAACCCTATAATTTGGCGGTAAGTTAGGATGAGTGTTATTGTATTTTTTTTTATTAAATTCTTAATAGTACTTTGATCATTATTTAGCTGTTTTTGTGTAAGTGTGTAATATTGCCGCCACTCTTTTTTTTTCTCTAAAAATATTTCATGATCAATTTAAAAAGATTTCTATAATTATGTGTTGAACACGTTTCTTTAAAATGTTTGTGTGTGTTTTGGTGTTTTTGTGGCATTTGTAAGTGAAAAGAAGAAAAAAAATTATCAGATTTTAAAGGGAAACATGTTCGTTTATTTATTGTTACGACAAACATAATCATAAACAAAAATAATTTATTTATCGAGAGGATCAGTTAAAATATTGCTTTTACTAAAAATATCTCTCTTTATGTATGAGATTAAAAAAAAATATATATTAAAAATAACAACATTTTCAGCACTTCAGAAGTGCTGTATTTTAATGTTACATTAAAGTTATTTTATGGCATTTAATTCATAACAAATTTTATTGTTTACAGTAGATAGAAACTAAATTTAGGAACATGTGCCTTAACTAAATTAGCATATATTTCTATAAAAAGGGAATTTAGTGAAAATTTTCTAATAAAATAGAATTCAAGAAAAAGTTTCAATAAAAAGGAAATGCAGTGAAGATTTTCCATAAAAAACATCGGGGATTTTTTATAAAAAAAAAGAAAATTCTGCGAAAGTGTTCCATAAAAAATAGAATATTAAAAAAGGAAAAATTTTAGAAAATCTATAAAAAAAAGATTATTTATTCAAAAATTGCTATGAAAAGAAAATTCATCGAAAAATCGCTATAAAAAGAAAATTTATCGAAAATTTTTTATAAAAAGAAAATATATCGAAAAATGTCTATAAAAATTTATCGAAAATTTCCTATAAAAAAGATATTTGACCGAAAATTCCCTATTAAAAAAATATTTATTCAACATTGAACTTTCTATCAAAAGAGAATCTTTATCGAAAATTTTCCATCAAAAGACAATATTTATCGAATATTTTTATAAGAATAGAAAATTTATCGAAAATTTTCTATTAAAAGAAAAAATCTATTGGAAGTTTTTATCAAAAGATACATTAGCATATCTTTCATTATAGACAAAAATCTTCATAAAAGACCACGAACCAATGACCAAGACAATCTCATTTTCCTTATCAACTTAATATTGATTTCAAGGAAGCCTCCACCCTCTTTGACACCATAAAAGGACTATGAGCCAGTTTAAATTATTCGATTTTTATTTTATTTAAAATACTCTCATGGTCGGACAGATGGACAGACATCGTTTTGTTATCTTGAAAAGTGCTAGCTTATAAAACTTTTAATTTCTGCTCTTTTTTTACAGAAGTGTACTATCTACCTCCCCCTCCATTCCCACAGTTTAAATTGTTTGATTTTTATTTTACAAAACTTTCGTAGTCGGACAGATGGACAGACATGGTTCTGATATCTAAGAAAGGGTTATTTTAAAGAAATTTATAAAAATATTAATTTCTGGTGTTTTTTCTTTAAAGTACATTACCCTGCCTCCTCCCATGGACCCCAAAAGAGAAGTATTAGCCTGACTAAATTATTACAATTTTATTTTAATTAAAATACTCTCACAGTCGGACAGATGGACAGACATCATTATTTCATCTAAAACAAGTGCTAGTCTATAGATCTTAATAAATTTTACTTCCTCTGAAGTCTAAATTAATTACTCAGTCCTAAAATGTATTTAAAAATATTTTAAAACCTTTTTTAAGTTAATTATTATAAAGTCTATTTAAAACAAAATTTTTGATCAACAATCATCCAAAACATTTAACATCTGCTCTTTTTTTAACCATCACTGTTTAGAACAATTATTATCGCAATTTTTTTTTTTTTTTTTTTTTTTTGTAAGCAACTTAAATTTAGTATGTGTCATTTATGTATTTTAATTTTATAACTATCAACATTTTTATTACTAAATAATCTAAGCAAAAAATAAATAAATAAACAAACAGTTAGTTCCATTTAATTTTTCTCTATTCATAAAACAATTATATTCAATAAATTTATTTATAATGAATTTTTCATTTATATTTAAGGACCGAAACATAAATGTTTCTAAACAAAACGAAGAAATTGAAAAAATTTCTTTAGAAAAAATGGTCTAATAATAATGCTCCTTTACTTACCATCAAAAAATGTTGTGTTGCATTCTGAGCAAGTTCTTTTTTTAGATTTTTATTTTTTTATTTGTTATAACTTATTTCCATTGAAATTATTATTTATTAGTATCGCGAAAACCCTAATATAATGGTGTGAAGCAAAGGTGTTCATCAGAGAGGTTAATTACATTAGTTTTAATGACAATTTTCCTTTGAATATTCTTTCTTTTCCTTAATAGAAATTATATATAAAAATGCCATTAAATTAAATTTAATATTTAAATTTAACGCTAAAATACATAAATGAAGAATAAAGGAATTTGAAAGAAAAATNANTNNAAATTGATTTNATAAAAANNNAATNNANTGNAAATATNTNATAAANANAAAATTNTGTNNAATTTGTANNTAAAAATAAAATTTANTNAAAATAAAATTTATCGCTTTTTTTATANAAAGAAAATTCAGTGAAAATATTTNATAAAAAGAAAATTCNGTGAAATTTNTAANTANAAAAANAAAANTCAGTGAAAATNTTTTATNAAAAGAAAATTCAGAGAAAATATTCTATATTCAGCGAAAATNTTCTATAAAANGAAAATGCAACGAANATNTTCTANAGAAAGAAAATTCAGCCAAATATTTANTATAAATNGAAAATNTNGCCNAAATTTTCTATAAAAAAAATTTTACAAAAACTTTTAATGATNATTTTNTATAACAAGAAAATTCCGNATNAATTTTCTATAAAAAGAAAGNNCAANGAAAATTTTCTATAAATAAATAGAAANTNNAANNAAAATTTTCTATAAAAAGAAAATTTTTCGAAATTTTTCCATAAAAATAGAGAATTTATCGAAAATTTTCTATAAAAAGTAAATTCAGCGAAAATTTTCTATAAAAGAGATTTTAGCGAAAATGTTCCATAAAAAAGAGAATTTATCGAAAATTTTCTATAAAAGAGAATTCAGCGAAAATTTTCTATAAAAAAAGAATTTATAGAAAATTATAAAAAAAATTCTATTATGAAAGAGAATTTATGAAATATTTTCTATATAAAAAATAGAATTTATCGAAAATTTTCTATACGAAAAAGGCAAATTATCGAATTTTTTATAAAAGAGAATTCAGCGAATATTTCTATAAAAAGGGAATTCAGTGAAAAGTTTCTATTAATATAGAATTCAAGAAAAAGTTTCAATAAAAAGAGAAAGCAGTGAGGAATTTATATAAAAAATATTGAAGATTTTCTATAAAAAAAGAAAATTAAGCGAAAATGTTCCATAAAAAATAGAATATGATTTTATTAAAAAAAGTGAAATTATCGAATATTTTATATTAAAAAAGAAAAAATTATCGAATATTTTCTATTAAAAAACAGAAATTATTGAAAATTTTCTATAACAAAAAGAATTTATTGAAAATTTTCTTAAAAAAACAAATAGAATTTATTGAAAATTAGATATAAAAAAAGAGAATTTATCGAAAGTATTACATGAAAAAAGTGAATTTATAGAAAATTTTCTATGAAAAAAGAGAATTTATCAAAAATCTATAAAAATGTCTAAAATTTTCTTTAAAAAGAAAAATTCTATAAAAAAAATTTCTATAAAAAAATTTTTTTTAAAAAAAATCAAAAATTTATATAAAAAGAAAATTTAACGAAAAATTCTACAAAAAGAAAATTTATCGAAAATGTTCTTCAAAAAGAAAATTTATCGAAAAATTTCTACAAAAAGAAATAAAAAAAAAATTTTATGAATATTTCTGGAAAATTTTCTATAAAAAAAGGAGAATTTACCGAAAATTTCCTATTAACAAAGATAATTTATTGAACATTTCGTAATAGAATTTATAGAACATTTTCTACAAAAAAGAAAATTTTTCGAAAATTTCCTATTAAAAAAGAGAATTAACAAAAAATTTCATTTTTAAAAATATAATTTATCTAAAATTTTGTATTAAAAAAAGTGGATTTATCGAAAACTTTCTATCAAAAAAGAAAATTTATCGAAATATTTCTATCAAAAGAGAATCTTTATCGAAAATTTTCTATCAAAAGAAAAAATTTATTGAATATTTCTATAAGAAGAGAAAATTTATCGAGAATTTTCTATTAAAAGAAAAAATCTATTGAGAGTTTTTTATCAAAAGAAAAAATTATCGAGCATTTTCTATCAAAAGAGAAAATTTGTCATAAGTTTTCTCTGAAAATTATCGAACATTTTCTATCAAAAGAAAAAATTTATCGAACATTTTCAATCAAAAGAAAAAATTTATAGAAAATTTTCTATTAAAAGAAAAAATTTATTGAAAATTTTTTATTAAAAGAGAAAATTTGTCAAAAATTGTCTATCAAAAGAGAAAATTTGTCGAAAGTTTTCTATCAAATGAGAGATTTTATAAAAAAATGTCTATCAAAGGAGAAAATTTATCGGAAGTTTTCTGTGAAAAGAGAAAATGTATTGTATTTCTGTTAAATTAATCGAAAATTTTCTATCAAAAAAAATTTTTATCGAAAATTTTCCATCAAAATAAAAAATTCAAAGAG